>JAQIXS010006454.1:0-10703 GCA_034700785.1 Rossiulus vilnensis | reverse complement strand
AATGATTGGCAAACAACCATTGGCCAACGGTTGGCCCAACGTACGGATGCCACCGCCAACCTCTTGCCAACAATGCCGCTGAGTATCCAACGTTGGCCCGACGAGTCGTGTTACTTGGGGAGGCGTGACAACGAAAGGGACAACGGTCAAGAGTGACCACTGGTCAGCTCAGCTGGCCGGAACGAGCGGGCTTTCGCCATGCTAGAGCTCCAGGAAGCTGAATGTTTCCGATCGGTCTCGCGTTAGTCTATTCTTTCGTTGATCCGATTATAGGTGGAGTCGCATCTACGGTCGGAACTCGGATTAACGAAATGATAAACTGACCAATGAGAAATACTCAGCTTATTCGTTATCATTACTGAGTTAATAACAACAAAAACTGTTAGCATGAATCAGTCGTTGGTAATATTAATTTACACGTTGCATTTCAGGTTACTTCTTTATAACCGGGAATTTTCAACAACAACAACAAAAACACAACCCCGCGATACAACGTAATTCTTTTATTCAATTCGGTTTGGAGAATGGGCGTTATATATAAACACTTTTAAGGAAATCAAACACATTTGCATTCAATTAATGAATGGCAATCAATTTTAATCGTTTTTAATTAATTGAGATGATAATTCATATAAGAAGGGGGAAAAAGCACTCGTATTTATTAAAAAAACCCTGACATTGCCTGCCATCTGGCGGCCCTCACATTAAACGTAAACAAACCACCCGAATTAAAAACGCCATTTAATAATTCGAAAATAAATTTTAAAAACAAAATAATGTTAAAAACTGGTAATTTTTCTAGTCGAAATGGACGCCATTTTTAAAGGAAATAAATACGTCGCGTCATCCACTTTGCTAATTTAACGATTAAAATTAGTTAAGGTTAAAGCACGTTTAACTGTCTATTTCTGAAAATAAAGATAGGCGTGTACAATGTATATATATATATATATAATTTTTTTTTTTTTTTAAAAAGGAAACCATGACCTTATTAAGTGGGATTAATATCGGATGCACATGTATGGATATTCTATCACTGCTAGATACGAGCAATTATATTAGAGTCTACCGTTTTTTACGTAATTTTGAGTATTTATTATTATTATTTTAATGTAAATTTAAAATTTGGAAAAAATTTTAACATATTCGATAACGAATTCGGTTAAAACGTTTATCCCTTATGTATGTATGCTGATGCATATTTATAACGAGGCTTAAATTTTTTTTACTATTTTAAGTATTAGTCGTAGTGAATTTCATTTCTCTGCTGACCTTAAACTAATCTGGGTTAAAAAAAAAAAAAAAAAAAAAAAGCCCAGGAATTTTTAAATTGCCCGAATTTAGCTTAGCCTCCCCCCTTAACACTTATTTTATAAACTCAACAAATTTCGTAATTTTTGCCGAAAAAATATTCCTGTCCGGAAGCGGGTTTTTTAGAACGTGCGTGATGGACGAGATCGGAAATTGGGGTCGAACCAAATATTTGGAGAAAATTTTTTAAAAAAATAAGGTAAATAAAAACAAAAAAAAACGAAAGGTGTTATTAAGTCTCGAAAACAAACCCATTTAAATATCGTGTGTATAAAGAATAATAATTAGTTACCAAAAATTCAAAAATTAGCGAATGAATAATTACAAAAAAATCACGATGAATTGTCGCGTTTGTTTGTTTGTTTTTTCGGAAATTTTTCAACGATATCTTTGAAATATTTACGCGTAAATAAATGCGTTATACTTCGCACAAAAAATGCGTTAAATTAAGGACATTTTTTTTCAAAGATTTATTAAAAACATGCCCAAATATGAATATTCGAATATTACACATTAAAAAAACACGTTTTCAAAGAAAATTCTTTTTAAATTCTCAAAACCACTAAAAATTCACAATTTCTTTTTTTTAAACCATGCATTTTAAGGACATCTAATTTGAATTTTCTCAAATTCCCTTCATTTTTATGTAAAAATGCAGCATTAGGTTGGGATTAGCCTAAATGAGTGCGTTACGATACGGGTTAGGATTTGAAGACGCCGTTTTGGTTTTATATCTGATTGTTCTTCTTCTTCTTCTTCTTTCGTTTTATTCAAATAAATGCTGGAGAAAAACGCAAATTACACGAAGATTATGTTTTGTTGATCTCACAAAATAAACCTCAATTATTAAAGAGCGATCAACCCATTGGAGCCGCCGCGAAAGTTTGTTACCCTCTTTTAGTTGGACGCGGATCGGACAGAGGGCGCCACTGGAGGCTTCCGCTGTGACGTCACTTCCTTTGTTCCATGGGCGGGAAAACGATTCAAATTGTCAAGAAAACGATCGCTCATGATCAGCTATTCCGTCTCAAGACGGAGAATATATTTTCAGAATATGTTATCCTTAGGCCTATATTGAAAATATACCAAAATTGGGAAGAATTTCATGCATGCATAATGTATGTTAAATATAGCGAATGCAACATATTATCAGAATTTCAAAAAAAAAATGATTTTGCAGGAATCGGACAACCAGAATTTGTATGATATTTTGTGTAAATATAGAATATAAATAATTAGATTGCGAGAGCTCTTTTAATCAATTATAAATATTACAAAAAATATTGGACAATGCAGTTCATAACTTGTTTTTAAATACATTCACAATAAGGAATATTTGAATTACGTTTTAATAAAATATATTCTCAAAATATATTACCGATATATTTATGTATTACGAATGTATTTTTCATCGTGACGTAGATTATTAAAATATATTACGAATATATACGCAGATATTTTTTTCCGTTTGGGTAAAACCAGATTCTGCTGGGCCAATAGAATGCAAGATTCAAGTTTAGCGATTAATCTTTCCTGTCCAATGGCTAATTCATCCATATGGCCATCGAGATTGCTTTCTCTTTTGCTGGAAGGCATAATCCATAAGCTGACTGGCTCTCATTGGTTTTGGCTCAGTTTTTACATTTTGCAAATGGTAGCCTCGAATTTTGGGGTTCATAAAGATGGTGGATGTTCTAACGGTTGTAGGAAGGTGAAAAAAAAAGTCATTAATTGCAGGAAAACTTTATTTAGCCTGTCGTTTTTTTTAATTTTATCCCCCCTCCTTAATGACACCGATTGATCAAACCTTAATTAAAAGGCTTTGGCGTTGCACGTTAATTAATTAAACGAAAATAAGGACAAAAAAAAATAAAAGACGAAGTGGGCGGGACTCGAACCTGCACCCGACCAATCACGCAACTGGTCTACTCCCATTTTATACCGTCTGAAATATAGGGACGTTCGCACAGTACACGTCTATTTTCTAAATCAAATTCTTCGATTAATATAAATTCTTTTAATGCTATAATAGATTTAGTGTTTGGGAAATTATGAGCTTCCTGTATTTTCAAAGAAATAAATTTGCGAAAAATCAGAAAGCTTGCTTTTAAATTTATTTCAAAATATACATTACTTATTCACAAAAATTCAAAAAAAAACTAAACGAAATGTATGGAATTACTTTTAAATCCTTTTAACTTCATTTAAAAAATATCTATTGCTTATTCTCGCTTTTGAATGTAAAAAAATACATTCAAAAATTTCAAAACTCGCAGCGCCCTCTATCGGAATTAACATTACCAGGCTACCTCTTAATTTTAATAGAAAAAAAAATATATTTAGTTGAAATAAACAAATAAATATATGTTAGTAAATAATACGGTAGAAACGTTTAACGAAATTCGCCCATGAAATCCTAATTATTGCGTTTCTTGAAAAATCCCATTTTCGGAGCACGCACAAATATTGGGGTCGCTCTCGAGTCGGTGGCGCCCCCTGGCGGATTAAACGGCGGTGGCGTTCTACTTTCTAAAGAGTAGATTTTCAGTTTCATTTTTATTTCATTCGCTTTCAGTCGTCGCTCTGAGAAAGACGCCAGAAAAAAAGTCTTTTAAAAACAAGAAGAAAGAAAGAAAGAAAAAAAAAGTAACAGGAAGCGTGGATCGGAACCGGAAGTGCACGACTGACCAATAGGAAGAAGAAGAAGAAGAACGAGTGAAGTGACAGTTATAATAAGAGGGTGTTGAGAACCACCAATGAAAGGCGAGTGTCAAACGTCGGACCAAACAAACGCACGTGCCTCGCACCCAACCACGGTGTCCACTGCTTGACCGCTAGCGACCACTGACCGATGGTCCTCACACGAGTCACTAGGCAAGACCGGAGGAGTGCGAGAAACACCGGACTGCAAAAATAATCGAACAGCGAGCCAACGACAACCGAGGCGTGACAACGAAAGGGGCAGCGGTCAAGAGTGACCACTGGTCAGCTGGCCGGAACGAACGCCAGCCAGGACTCCGAGGCGGTCGACTTTAATTAAAGGACGACCGAAGGATCGCGAACAGTGCGCTTGTGTCCGGTGGAGCGCGAAAGCCCTGGCGAGAAAATGACCAATGGTCAGCTGGTCGAACAGAGGAAGTGACCGCTCGATAGAGAACGGTGAAATTAATTAATCCATCTAGCATCTATTGTCTGTCACAAGTCATTGGTCAGTACTACGGCTAACGGAACAACCGCGAGTGACCACTGGTCAGCTGACCTTAGTGACCGCTTGTTTGATAGAAAGAGCAGTGAAATAAATTAAAGAAAGAGGAGCGAAGTCAAGCGTCCATCATCCGTCAGAAGTCACTAGTCATCTACTCCCGGGATCCGGCCAGAGTGACCACTTGGTCATCGAGATACATTATGACCGGAAGCGACCTCGGGCGACGATCGCCGACCAGCGTTGGTCATCGGACCGTCGATCGAACGCTCGTCGAAATGACGAAATGATGGTCGAACGTCGCTTGACCAGTGTCCAGCGGGTGGACACCATGCGCATCCTCCACCCACCCCCTCCCCCTCAACCATTGACCTGTCCGGACAAGCCTCGGAAGGTCCTCCCGCGGTCAAAGTCTCTTCCCAGCGCCGCCTTCATCGCCAGACTGACCGCTGGGGTCAAGCGCCACGACAGTGTCCAGAGCGCCGAAAGTGGGGGCGGAGGAGGAGGGAGGGACAGTGGACTGGGCAGCTCGGACATCGACCCGGGCAGTCCGGGGTCGGAGGCGAATGCCAAGAAAAAGAGCGGCGACGTGCCGCTGACCAGCGGTCAAGCGGTGGTGGCGGCCACGGCCACCATCAGGGTCCACTACTACCCCGAGGGGGGCTGGGGGTGGGTGGTGTGCGCCAGCGTATTCTTGGTCAGAGTGGTCACTCACGGACTTCACGCCGCGTTCGGACTCTTCTTCGTCCAAATCCTCACCAACTATGGACACGAGAAGCACGTGCAGACGGGTGAGTAACGCTTGACCAATGACCAATGGAGTGACCCCCTCCCATATTATCATTATTATTATTCAACTCGATGGTCATCGTCATCATCATAATTGCCAAACTGAATTTCAGTTAGCTTAGTAAGGCTATCTTTTGGCATTCACTGGTACATTTAAATGCAATGAACTCGCTATGCAGCCGCTCTCTATTCGGCATTTCGCCATAACGGCCTTTTTGTTTTATGTCCACGTGTAATTTCACGGCCTGTGTTTCGATATACGGCCCCAAAAACACAATGAAACTTGATTATTTTCTAACGTAAATGCGTGGAAGTTCATGTGTCTTTGAGGTGTGTGTGTGTGGAGAAAAGATGGGTGTGATTTCATACTGATACATTGTATCAGTATAACTTTAGTGACATCAGTACGATTCCATACCGACATCACTATATATGTATATATATATATATATATATATATATATATAGTGACTATTGGGACTACTAATTTCTAGAGTATGGTTAGTGATACGACCACATTTTTTTAAACTAATATCAGTATATTTGCGCTGATATTTACCGTACTGATTACGTAACACAATCTTCAGACCACCTGTACTGAAAATGGGTTGAGAAGTTGGCATTTTACAGATTTTGGTTTGCTTTTTTAAAACTTATTTCATGGAATATATTGGTTTGAAACTAAATACCAATTCGAACGTATACATGACGTAGGCCTACTCCACCGTGCGTTGGCCACGACGAGAGTTATATAATTTAAAAAAAAAGAAGTCATGTCGGTGAAACGACGCTGACCACCCCCCGTTTTTCACTTTGTTTCTGTGTCATCGTCGTCTTCATTGTTCTCCTTTTTCTTTCTTATTGTTTTTGTTATTGGCTCTGATATAGCAATAATAAGGAAAAAGGTCAGCCTATGATCGTGTATATAGAAATTGATTTATTCTCAAGCCTGCTGTCCGGCGATGTCCACTAGATAGAACTTCTGAGGTCATCTCTCACTCGGGTGCGCTAGCATTTTCTATCCAAAATTTCTAGGAATTAATTTCTCCCGTATTTTCACGGAAATTTAAGGAATTTTTTGGACTTATTTCAACGAATACTCGAAACGACCCAGTGGGGGTACGATGTTGTAATTGACCTAATAATTTCAAGCGGTCAATCGAAATATTTTTTCGCGTTTATATAGGTTGGTAAAAGTGTTTTCTTTTTGTGGTAAATTTTGGTCCACCGGAGTCATTTTTGCGAATGAATTTTAATACTGTAAACCTATAGGAAAAATGCTAGAAATATTCGAAAACGTTCATTTTACATTTCGTTATAATTCTCAAAATAAATGTTTGAATTTTCGGGTATATTTTTCACAAATTTCTCTAGATTTAATTCTTTTTCCAAACTTCATCGATATTCGCGATGAAATTTTTTTTAAATGAAACATTTTAAAAAAATTCCCCAAATCTCCTCCTCCCAATTTATCCCTTAAAACGTTTTTGCCGAATTTTACTCTGAGTCCATCAGAATTTCTTCAAATTTCCATAACGCATTTTCAGATGACCAAATTTTGACATTTTATCTCCTAAATTATCTTCAGTTTCTAATTTAAAATTTTCAAAAAAACAACAACAGTACAACAACAGTTCCGCAGTACATGGGCTCGTTTGGCTTCCCATCATAAATTCAACCGGTCACTCAGTGTCCGAGTCCGTTGACCAACGGTCAAATGGACAGTGCTCACTGCTTCCACCCGCTTTAAACCGATTTACTCTTTCGAAGGGAAAAATAAATGTCCCTTTTAAACAAATTGAATTTGGCATCCATCGAAAATGAAATTATACCGGTCAGTGCACTGGTCAGTTGTCCGTCAACTGAGAGTTATTTTATTATGTCCCGTCGTCACTCTTTATTTATTGCATTAAAACTGTCTCTTCCTCAAACTGACCATAGCTCAAATTGGTTTAGTTTTTAAAAAATGGACTACTTTTCCTCCATTTTTTAAAAACTAAACCAATTTGAGCTATGGTTAGTTTGAGGAAGAGATGACCGGTGGCCGGAATGGTGGGAATCGAGATAATAAAAGCGACCTCTATATATGGCTTCGTGACACTTTTAATGGTCCGGTTAAGACCTTTTATTTATCAGTCTGATATGTTTAACGGTCGCGCGAAAAAGATAGCCTTTTCCCCCCACAGCACGTTCTAGATATTGCTTGACCACTGACCAGTGTCCGTCGCGGTCGATAATACGGTGCATAAAGCGTTAATTCCTTCATTTCCATCACTATTTCGCACCGGTCAGTCGCGGTACACCCGTGTTTCAATGAAACGAAAATTCCGCTATAATGACCACTGGTCAGCTCACCGAGTAGGCCCTGGCCTAGGGTCGATGACCTCTCGGTCGTATCTCGGATCAACGTCGTTCGCGATCAAACTTTTGATGCTCGGCGCGCACGGGAGTGGTCGCCGGATAAAATGACCAATGGTCACTCCTCCGACTGACCGTCGTATACAATACTTTGTCTGATGATGCTTTTCTTTTATCAATATACGCTGATACGCAAAAAAAAAAAAAAAAACAGGAGCGCAAATCCGGCCGCTATCTTATCTCGCAGCTTCAAAGCACGCATTGTTGACCAGTGGTCACTGGTCTGGTCAGTGTGGTTCAACTAACAACTTGTTCGAGCGATCGATTTTATTGCATCAGTATTGAATCAGTACATGATCGGTACACAATATCAGTACAGTACTGGTTTTTTTGAAAACCTGATATCAGTGCATATTATTAGTATGCTTACTGATATCAGACGTAATGATATCATTATTACGTCTGATGATTACTGACATCACTATGTTTAGTGCTATCGTAGGCAGGAATTTAAAGCTTAACATATAGTTTTCATACGATAGTATTATACAGTTTGATGTAATAGTTTAATAGTTTATAAAATACATCCTGCCGTGTATTTTTAAAACTATTCGAATACGTGGAAGTTTCTGTATAATAGTATTACATAGTTGTTATAATAGTTTAAACGTATGTCTCACAATATATTTAAAATTACATCGCACGCGATAAACTTCGCGTAAGCCCCAATTCATGATGTTTTCTATTATATATTAAGGAGTATATTTTTAGGAATAGTTCGTGACACATTATCTTATATATATTTTACAAATGTATACACACGTGCGCGTGTATAAATCCCTAATTCCCAACATGACGTATGGGAAACCTTAAAGGACATTTTTCAAGTTGAGATCCCAAATTTTAACCGCTCTAATTATACACGCGTGTACCCTAATAACTCTTTCCGTTTAAAAGATCCGTACCGAATCCATTTCCCCACTTCCGTTTTTAGTCCTTTTTAACCATTTCCCAACCGTCATAATAAATTCATCCTAACCGGTAGCGAATCGTTAAAAAACAACGTTTCAAAATCTCGTAGAAATAAAAAACATCCGATTTTTTTCGCTCCATAAAAAAGCCACGCGCGTGTTTTCACTTCCGCTTCCGTTTCTTTTTCTTTATTATTATTATTGTTATTATTATTATTATTTGGTTTTATGTTGATTTTTTTCGTCATCACCTTAGCAGGAGCGCCGTAAACTCTCTCTTCACTCACTTAAATTCCAAACGAGTCATAAAAAGTTGTTAAACCGACATTTTTCACTACTTGTTTTGTCTTTTTATTGACTAGTTTTTTTTTGTTTTTTTTTCCCAGTCCGAATTTTACATTCGCTGCCTAAAAATAGCGACGCACTTCTTCGTCAACCACCGAAATGGAGATAAACAAAAAAAATAACAAAAAAAAAACAAAAACACAAAAAACAAACAAAAAAAATTTTGGTTGGTTTTTTTAGCTTTTATTTTAGAAGCGTATATAATTCATGGTGGAAAAAATAAATAAATAAATATGGCGCTTATAAATAGGGATGAGGAGGAGAGGAGAGCGATTTCACTCCCCATTTAACTCGTCCTATTTCTTTTATTTTCGTATTTTTTTTATTTTCGTATTTTTTTATTTTTTATTTTTGGACTATTTTGCTTGGATGGAGTGAAAAAGGTTTGCCTATTATTTGTTTCCTAAGCGAAGTTTTTTTTCAAGCGGAAAATGAAACGATTTGGGCAGGTTGGATCCATTTCAATAAATTTACTTAAAATAGCCTTTTTGCATTCATTGTTTACGAGTGGATTGTGGAACAGTCTCCCTGGCTCTTCCATATTTTTGGAACGATTTTCCTGAATTTTCCATATCTTTTGGAACGATTTTCCAGAATTTTCCATGTTTTTCGAACAATTTCCGTGACTTTTCCATGTTTTCGGAAAAGTCTAGGTTGCTGAAGGCACTTTCCATGGCTTTATCAGGAATGTTTATTGATTAAAATGGAGCTTAAATGCACCTATTACCGATATTTCATTTATAATTTCAAAAAGTAAAACTTTTTGAAGCGAGCTATGAAAAATGGAGGAATTCCCAATTATTGCGCAAGTGCATCTAGATTGACAATTTCCCTGACCATAGCGTGCAAATTTGACATTTCCGTGACTTTCCTGGAAATTCCAGGTTTCCCAGGTCAGTGGGAACCCCGAATAATTTTCAGGATGAGCCATAATCAGGAGTGTCCAGTAAGTATTCCACTCCTGTCGATAATTACTTAAATTCAATACATTTAAATTTAATTAATGTAAAAAATTACTTTTAGGACACCCCGTATAGCGTACAGGGTGATTCGATATACTCACGAGTGTGGTCCATACTCGTATCAGAATTGGAAAATCCGCGCCGTACGTTCGCCTAAAAACGGGAAAATTCTTGGAAAAACGTTTACCTAGAAAATGTGATATAAAACGGAAGTAAGGCCAAAGGTTTCCCCAAATAATGGGGCCCTAGAAAGTTTTCCAGGTGGTCCAAAGCGACACCAATTTTGTTTTGTTTAATTTTTGTTTTTGATTGTCTTAATAAGCATTGACAATTGTAAACGTATCAGTTAAACGTGGGTTTCACATTTTACTGCATCCCTTCCCCCACCCTAGGATTTTCCCCCCTGGGCCGTAAAATGTAAAATCTACGTTCGAAGAAGCCGATAAAGGCACCCTGTACAACGATCGAATGCATTCATTCATGGTCCACTTATGTCCAGCTGGCTTTATTTTCATATTAGATTACGTTTTAAAACTTCACGGGGGGTGTTGTTTTCGTCCAAAAACAAAAAGTGGGTTGAAGCGCCACGGACGATGAAAAATTAATTAAAATTTTAATCACAAAATTAAATTAAAAACAATTTTTAAAAAACGATTTTTGATCTACGTGATCGGTTTTGTTTAGGTCAACACACACTTCGCAATTTTGCTGCTGGTTTTAAAAACCCGTTCGTTTTTTTTTTTTTTTTTTTTTTTTTCACGCTTA
>JAQIXS010006453.1:0-10704 GCA_034700785.1 Rossiulus vilnensis | reverse complement strand
ATCGCTCGCGTGAAGTGTTATTTGTGTGTCTGTCGACGTCGTTATGCTGTAAGAACAATCCGTATTATTTGGATATTTTTCTGGGTAGAATGGACTTGTAATAACTCCAGAATCATTGGTGTATATACTCGCAGGGCAGTTATGGTCAACTTCTGCAAAAATACGAACGATATTTGCACTCTTATTTATGCAAACTCTGAATTTGTTATGCTTTATATGGACATGCCTTACCCCTTTCTTCGAAATATAAATAAAAACCCTTATCCTGTCCGCTATTGTCAGTGTGAAAATAAATTAGAGCTTGATTGTTCGAGGCATACAAAGTAACATCCGAGTGCACTCCGGTGTAAGTGCCAATGTTTGGACTGCTCTTGGTGGGCCCATCGTAAATTGTGATGTAATCCCCACTCGTCTCCAGCTACCGTATTTGTAATGAAATGATGGCTTTAATAACAAGAATTTTATGATTTAGTTCATAATTTGAAGTTCTTACTTTCATAGCGACTATGTCGAGGGTAATTGCAGTTCCTTCCGGGGTCCTTATTTTGTAATAGCAGTTCTGGTTGTTGGGGTAAGGCTCAACAGGATAACCAGGACTAACAATCGCGCCATATGTACCAGCCACGTCCTCGCCACATTTCACTGAAACTTAAAAAGCCCAACAACCAATTTAGTGGGCTTATTATTTAAGAATTGGGACAAACTTATTGATTTACTAGAAATGTCATCTATTAAACAATTAGTCTTAGCTTTTACTACTTCTTACGATTTTTACATATTATATATTTGTGACGCAAGCCAATGTTCAATTGAACTTGATATCATTCCTCTATTACTAGCCCGTCACCCAGCTAATAAAATACATTCAATAGCCTTTCGCGTTTTGAAAGATGAAGTGTGGCTGGGAGGGAGCAGCATAGGGAAAACTACACGTATACTTGACACATCATTGTAAAAATGTTTCATAACTAAAAAATCGACCTTTAGGTAATAGCTCCCGAAATTTATTTCCAAACTGAGGGAGAATTTAACGGTTGACGTATATTTTCCAAAAAATAAACCGAAAGAAATCCCACTGAATGTGCCAATAAGGCCAAAAGTATAGTTATTCACCTCTAGGAACTTGAAAGAAGTTGGGGTACAAGAGAAAGATGTTGGAAAGTTTGTGCAGATCATTTCAGTTTCAGTTTGTTTCAGATCATTCATGCAGTTTGTTCAAATTATTAGAGAATTTCAGTCTGATATGCGTGTACTGAATTATGGCAATCTAAAACTACTGTTTAAAAGCTATTTGTTCTTCTGTTTCGAGCGTTGTATACATAAACGTTTTCACAATCTTTGTTATGGAAGTGAATTTAATAATCTAAAAGACATTGTTATGGTAAGGATTCATTGCTTTTCGAATTCTACTTTACATGTATATTCTCGTTAAAATTAAAAGAAAAGGTTTAATTTCTTACCCCTTTGAGTGAATGTGATATTAAATCCACTGCGTTCTATACTGGAGTCGGTGTGAAAATAAACGAGAGCTTGGTTGGTCGATGCTTGAATCTCATGACCATTCCATTGGTCACCAGTCAATGTTTCAAGAAGGTTGTATTCTTCTGTAGGCCCATCGTAAATCTTAATGTAATCGAAGCTAACTTCCAACTAAACGGAACACGAATAAGGGAATTTTAAGTACAGACAAACTACTTTTATTTTATCATTAGTTGAACATTTGATACTTGCGTCTAAATCGACGATCTCGAGAGTTATAGAGGTATCTTCTGGCGTACTCAGTGAATAATAGCAATCTACGTTAGCGGGATAGTTGCCAGGGTAATTGGAGCTCTGGATATAGCCTGAGGAACCAGACGCCTCTCCTCCACATGGCTCTAATTTTTGTTAATTAACAACCAACAATGGTTAACTTCTCTGTGGTAACTGTTTTAATTGATTTATTATCGTAATAAATATTTGTACGATATGAGTGCGTGAAAAGCCTCTTATAAGTGTTTAAAGCAAATTTAAAGTCTGTAATAATCTGTACATCTGTCAGTAATGACCACTAAGTGGATATTTTTGTGGACGGACCTACTTTACAACTTGACATAAGATAAAGTCTCTTACCTCCAAATTGGTATGTGATATTGAACCCCCTGTAGGAATTGCTGTAGTCAGTGCTGAATACTATCAGAACCTCATTGGTTGAAGTATTGATAGGAATACCGTAGAAAGTGCCACTCAAACTACCGAGCAGATCATCATCTTCTGAGGGTCCGTCGTAAATAGTTACGAAATCAAAACCACTTTCCAACTACACGTTGAAGAAACATTAGTTTTAGGCGTTAGTCCGATGGTACCATTGATTCATTGACTATTTCACACTAAATACGTACGCTCATGTCCACAATCTCTAGAAGTGCAACGGTATTTTCGGGAGTAGTTATATAATAAGTACAATTCACGTTGTTATCGTAATTATTAGGATAGTTTGGACTTATAATGCTTCCAGAGTTTCCAGTCTCATTATAACCACATTGCTCCGAATCTAAGTGTAACAAGGTTATAGCATCACACCGTTACACCGTATTTCATTAAGTAGAAGAAAAAAAACATTCCTTATATGCTATTGATCTAAATGAAATTAAGTTCGAAATCATCTTGTACCTGTTATTGTACCAATGCAAAGTATTGCTGTGCTGATGATAATCTTTGTCCAAAACATTATTTCAAAGTTATAATATTTGTTTCAGATTTTTTCCAACACGTGAAGGCTATATTTTTTCCGTAGACGAATTTAACAACTTACACGACAACAATACATTTATATTTATTAATTCCAAATCTAGGCACAGGTACATGCATATATACTCTTTTTCGTGCTTCAATTAATCAATTTCTAGGTTATCGGTGAAAACTTTGAAATATCCTGTTCGTAATTGATAAATCCATCAAATAGTAATAAATTTTCATGTATCTAAAACAATGTTAAATATACAATTCACCGCCAAAGCAGCGATTTGGGACAATGGAATTTGTTTCTTAGTATAGATAAGTATTAATGTTATTGATGCCGATTTGAAAAGTTATCTCTGTGAATCTCATCCCTGCATTGTATTTAATTTTTGACAGTAAGGAATACATATTTTATACATTGTAGCTATTGCATAGGGATAACTTTTCACAAAAACATAATCAGTTCTGCTGACGTGCATTTTCTATCATGCCTTATTCTTGGAAATATTTCCTTAATGGACTCCTCTCTATGGAAATATATACACTGCAGATTATAAAACCATAAGATAAACAATAAAATTAGGATAAATTTCAGTTTCATAATCATAAATTGAGCAACAGTTGTCAATATTTATTTTCATTAATCAGTTTGATCACTCCTCACTCCGGGATGTTTTACTATTCGGTAGGCCTACTTCTGCCAAATATGACAAAATGTTTGCGCAACGAGAGTAGGTCAAGAGCAATCGAAATCGCGAATAATATGTGCCAGCATTCGTTGAATCGCTTTGAATCGAAGGAGTAGTCTTGGTCAATTATATCAACTATTTTTATTTCACAACGTTTCGCTCAACTTTCATATTTATCAGGTGCTAGCATTTGCTAAATAAATGCACCAGTTTGAACTGTTTAGTTTATTAGCAGAAATAAATTCTTCGGCGCAAAAAAACAACCATTATTTAATTTTGTATCCAATAAGCGATAATTTCTATATTAAATTACTTCCAGTGTTTTTAAAATTATTGCACATTGATTGTTACACAGCAAAGTGTGCATACTGATTGTTACATTAATGGGTTCCAATCAAACATGTTGCAAAAACTCCTAAGATATAAGCTTAAAACGTGTACTAGAATGTTGTGAACTAAGTTCATACACTGTACATATTCACGAAATAAAAAATATTGTTGATAAGCATGTTGTTGAATTTGATATATACACTCACAGATTCAATGCATCGCTTCGATAGCCTGAAATACAAACAAAAATTCATATATATGTAATAATAATACAATTATGTACAAAAGTATAAGTTATTTGAATGTTTAACCTTGGATCCTGTATTTCATGATGTACATGGCTGCCACTAGCAAACATATGATGATCAATACTAAGACCAGTGTCAGGGTGCCAATAATGACCGTTGTGTTGGACTGTCCTGTCTTCGTTTCCGTCACTGGTAGCTGTTTTAGTGTCTCAGCTGTTGCTGTTGCTTGTCTTGTCTGGCCTGTCATTGAACATTCAAAAATTGTAAAATACATTACATGGTAGTTACATTGCTCAGTAAATTGTACAGTATTTGGAATTTTCTAATTGAAAACTGGATTAATACTACCAAAATGTCCATTGCGTGAAAGCGATAATTGTTTATGGTTTAGTTTTTTTCTTTCTCCCAAATTGTTCCCCAAATATATTGTTTATTGGTTTGCTTGTTTAGTTTTCTTTTTTCCCACCCCACATGAACGATTTCTGGATACACACCCATCAGGTCTTGGTACGAAGGCATATGTAGCATATGATATGATATAAAGGGTGCCAAACCATAACGTATCAAGCGTCAAAAACCCATTTTTAGGAGAGGAAAAACAATTGAATTGTTTCGTGAAAAGTATAGACAACACTTAATTTGATTTTGTTCAAACAACAAGTTCACACGTTGTACATGTACAACATTGACGTTTTATCACGAATACAAAATCGAGAACTCAGTGAACCTAGTTTTAGTCGAAAATTTTCCTTAATGTCATATGTGCCGCGCGCTTAACATCCCAATAACCCTTTTGAGATTTTAAAATTCATTTCTGAGCCATGTTTTTTTTTTTGTCCACTGACGTGGTTCTGTGGAGCCAAAATTGAATAACCCTTATTCCCGTCCACCTTACTAAGGTTTGCTTTCAGGCCCACGTGCAGGATTTAAACATAGGGCAAGAGGGAGAGTTATTCGCACATTAGGGGGTTTGGTCTAAATTCCAACAATTTTTGTTGGTTTCTATGGTCATTTTCGTATTTTTTCAGATCGGGATTTCAGTTCACCCCTAAACCTCCTCTCGTTTGCTTTAGTGATACATAAACTTTTTTGTACATGTGCAGTTCTTATCAGACTTTGGTACAGTGGTATATGCCACATGTATTGCAACCCCCAAAAAATGTTCCAAACACCATCTTCTTGTGTGGAAAGTAGGACAGCAGCGCATTGATGTCATTCATTTCTTCATTTTGACGTTAAGATTATAAAAAAAATCGCTTCTGAGGGTATTTGGGGGTATGGCACTTGTGACCTTATGCTTTGACTTCTTTCATGTTTCGCAGAAATTAAATTTACCTGGTGCACATGTAGATCCAGGGGTTGTGGGTGCACTTTCTTGCGTTTTTGGAGCTGCCCATGTCAACTTCGCCCAATTGGATTTGAGGACGTCGAAAGCGCCTTCTTTTGCCACCACAGCGGCACACATCCAGCGCACGGCGTCAATCGCTTTAAATTGGTTTATTCTGATCGAACAATCTCTAGAGCTGTTGGGTTCTTTACCAAATTTGATGTACTCGTAACGATCACGGATTGGATGAGCTTCTATGCGGTCGTTGCGAAGCCATTCGCAGGACAACACGGGTATCCTAGACACGCAGGACAATGTCACTGAATCGCCCTCTCGAACGATGGCGTCTTGCGGGTTGACGATAATGGCATCGTCCCCTAAATCGGGCAAAAATCGTGGTGAAAAATAGTTTTAAACGCTGGTCATTTCCAACATTGTTTTTTCCTCACTCAGGGATGCTCAACATTCCCCCTCCCTTTCCCCCGACCCCCGACAAATAATGCTTCAAAAACTCAGATTGATTGCAAAAATTAGTATTTTCCCGTGTAAAATTAGTCGGCTAGTTGGGTCTGAGAAATTTTTATAATCTTAAAATATTACAGAATAAATATGACATAATCATAAAAACTTAAATAAATACGACATCGGGATGTAGATATTTCCCCGCAATCCAACCTCCAAATTTAATATTTTTACTTCAAATACTTAGCATAATTGCTGAATTCATAGTTTACAGTGAATAATTGGTCGTCCCGTAGGGCCTTGAGTTGTTTTTTTACATAGTTTGCACGTTAAGATGTCCCACTTGTTTATAAAAAAAAATTAAATGGATTTAAATAAAACCATTACACGACCACCAGTAATGGGTTTTCTTGCAATGCAACTTCCTCCGAATTTATTAACGGTTTTTTGAAATTTATTTTATTTTATTAATAAATAAAGGAAAATTTTTATAATTATCAGTAATAACTCAGAGACCTGGGCCAGTTAGTCACGAGAAAAAATAATTAACAATTAAAGAAGTATTTTAAGCAAAGATAGGCTATGTATTTACAATGTATTTTCATGGTGGGCATCCTGCTTACTACTGCTCATTATAATGAGAAAATAATTATATTCACGTTGCATGCCGATATTAAAAAAATCACAGCAGTGCAATATTTTCCTGCGATGTTGCAGCACTTGTCTAACTAAAGATAAGGACGGAAGTGACCAATTGCCGTACCGGAAACGAAGGGTGGTGCCGCTGACAAGCAGGCCTTGCGAGAGGCTACCGAAGAATAATTGACTGATTTCGCCCCAAATCCGACGCAATAAAAACAATTTGCATCGATGGCTCTGCTGAATGTATTTATGATCAAGGTGCAGTTGTCGGTATTTGTTCCATTTTTGTCTTGGTCAGCATAAATGTTGTACTTGCCGATGGCCAGTACTTTAAAGTAATCTTGAAGCCACATGCATTTGGTGACTGCCATGTTGAATTTGCATTCCAGAGTGACGTTTCCACCAGTTTTCACACTGGCATCTTGAGGATGGGTAATAACCTGCAATTCGTCTTTTCGGATGCACACACAAAAATTATCAGTGCGGATAAATCATTAAGCCTCCGTTAAACTTAAAAGTATCAGCAGTTACAAGTTTTAATTTTCTTCAGATGTAAGGTTAATTCGATAACATTAAATGCTCTCATTGTTAATTGTGAATCTTTTAGTTACTTCCAGTTATTTTTTTGCATGGACTTTTCATTGCAGACTTTAGCTGCGTGTCCAATTGAGAGCTGAAAGCGAAAGTAGCCTCTCCCATGAGGCTATCTATGTTTCATTGAAAGGGTTCTATGCTGCTTCCCAATTGATACACACAGTAGAATTTAGCACCATTACCGCAGTGTATTTGCGAGCCATAGTCTGTAAAGTAGGCCCTATAACTTGTAAATAGTAACTCTCTAATTTAAATTCATGCGGATATGTTTTATTTTAAACATACCATGAACAAACGCCATTCTCAGATATTATATCTAATGCTTGATAGTGAGCGTAATTATCACCACGAATTTACATTTTAATAAAACTTAAATTTTTGCATAACATTGCTAGATATCTGGTTAAGTTTAACTGTAAAGTTAATACTTTTATCAGTTATTCTCTCGGTGGACATGGTATAATATTCTTTTTTTTTACTTTAAAAAAATCGTGCAAAATTGTACTTACCGCCGTTGCATCGAAGTAGAATAGAGTAAATAATAATTAACAGTGACGTTAACCGGATTGACTGTATGATCCGTGCATCCATCTTTATTCAGCACAAGGTTTTGTTTGTAATGAAAATAGAATTGAGCTTTCGCAAATTATGTTTCATGAGTTTATAATTATTGAAGCGGAAATAACTATGATTGGTTTAAGTGAAAAGCATACCAGGAAGATTATTTGACCTTTGCAATTAACAGGAAATATAACAGAAGTGCATGACCATGGACGTTAGACGTAAGGGTTTTCCATCAGATTTTATTTTTAGACAGCAATTACAGCTAGTCTAGCTTTAAATATTATTTCTCCTTCAAAGTGAATGTCGTTTCATTGAAAGGAATATTTGTAATATGTCTTACCGACAACTACGAATTTGTTAATGGAGAATAGTGGAATCTGCAGGAATTGATGCGCCTTAAACACTCCATGAGAAAATAAATTTAATTTGAATTCAGCCCGTTTTCGTCCCCATAATAATAGGCTGAAAATAATAAAAAAAATTGTGGGTCATTGTTAATAGTCTGGAAATCATATCTGTTTACTAAAATACATGTATATATTGTATTTGTTTGTAAATGAGTCTTGTGTAGGGATTGAACGTATATACCAGCGGCATGATTTTAATTATGTAATCTAACACTTATTTTAATATCAATTAAAATGAAACAGATAATAGAATACTTATAAGGATACTAACTTGCAGTATAGGTTATCACAAATCCTTTATTTGTTATTGAAAAATCTGAATGAAATTCAAGGAGAACCTCGTTTGTGGAAGCTTGAATGCCGAACGAACTGTTAAAACCGCAAAATTCTACTAATTGGGGATTAGATACATCAGGACCGTCGTAAATTCGCAAGTAGTCAAACGCGCAATTTGAAGGAGCTTCTTCAATCTGGAAATCAGATAGGAATGTAAATTTATTTACAAATTTGTTTAATTTAATTTAAGATTTGTTGAGATGCACTTAATGCAACAGAAACTACAAGGGCAATCTCAGATGGTCTGTCTACTGTCTACTTTGATAGTGATTTTGCTCGTGACATTGAACAACATTAACTGTCAGAAAATTAAGTAGGCACTTGATATTTTAGTGAAAGTACTTGAAACGCAAAAATAACGTATGCGTAGAGCTGAAAACATCAACAGAAACATTGAAATGAAAACATTTACACAGTTAAAGTTTATGCTAAGCCTGAGCTCGTCCGTCTTGATTAATCAGAGACTATTATATGAAGGCTCAGGACCAGCCTCTGGTCCAGTCTTGTCTCACTATTTATTCGATCAAGTTTAAACTGATAAAGCAGCTTGCCGATAACCAACAAATAGGTCTGTCCGCTTGAGAGCTTCGTGGTCGCATTGATTGGTGAAAGTAACTCTCGATAGCGCTCGCAGTAAGGTACCCACTTGCGAGTTTGAGCTATTGATAAGCAACTTTAGCTCTCACCTCTCTAATGCGCACGCAGCGTAATCAAAGCTAAAAAATATAGATGCGCACTGTCTTTACATGTTTTAAATTTGAGAGCAAATTTCCGAGAGCTAACAATAGGTCTGTACATTTGAGAGCTTCCTGTAGTAATTGATTCGTGAAAGTAACTATCGATTGCGCTCTCAGCACCGTGCCCACTTGCGAGTTTGAGCTCCCGAAAGGCAGTTTAGGATTTTTTTGCAGAAATAAAAATAAAAATAGTAGGTTTAAACAATTGATAGCAGCAGAATGAATGCAGGCTGGTTACCATATCCAGATAGCTTTGATACAAAGATAGTTTATATAAAGAAGAACCTGAGAACCAGCTGGAGTCACGACAGAATAATTGCAGTTAGCAAATGTTGGGTAGTTTGATGTAGGATATCCTGGGCTGTAAATTGTGCCAAATTTGCCATTGTATTCAATAATGGGATTGGGACATGCATCTGATATATAAAGAACAGAAATTATCAATATTCACCTATAATTATTGCGCAAGTCAAAATATTTACTTACTTGTGCTATACGAAATATTGAATCCTGAGCCAGTAGTATCATTATCAGAATGGAAATGGGCGAGCACTTGATTGGTAGAAGTTATAATATCGTTGAATGGTCCAGATCCGCATAATTTGGCTAAGACAGGGTCGTGGACGGAATGGCCATCGAAAATTTCGAGGTAATCTTTTGTACAATCTTCTGATAATTCCACCTTATATGTCAACAACCCCCTTCAAACATCTTGCTTTATTATACTTAAAACGTATGGCAAAGGTAAAGTAAGGAACTGAGATTTACTTCAAGTGATTTTGAAAAGTGTCTAAAAGAATAGTCCTGAAATAGCAGCAGTTCTTTAAAAGAACATTTCGTGGGGTTTGAACTATCAATTAAAGATTTATATTGAAAGTATGCATTGCGGTTAGAATAAATGCAAGGTATTTCTTTTGCTATAATATACAGTACTAAAGTTTTATCTTTGTTGTAAAATATTAAGATATTATAGCGTTATATATACAGTAAACTTCTAAACCCAAGACCATTATGTGTGCATATGTTATGGACTATTAAATTCATTAATAATATGAACATAAATAGCGTGCTTACGTCTAAACTATGCATGTGAAAAATTATTTCTGTGTTATATTCCGTTTGAAAATTGTAGTAGCAGTCCGATTTACTTGGATACTCTTCTGGGTAAAGTGGACTTGAAATAACTCCAGAGTCAGTAGTATAATCACTCGCTGGGCAAATTATGGATGCTTTTGTACATAAAATTGGTAAAACAAAGGAACGTTCTAAATGTTACATCGATACAACTTTTTTTAATGTCCATAGTTAAATGGAGCTGATCAAGTAAAGTAGTTCGCTGCCTGAAAGAATTCATATACTATCTAAAATACCTCTTTCTTCGTAATAGATTGAAAAACCGACGTATGTTACGGAGATGTCAGAATGGAAGTGAATTAAAGCTTCATTGGTGGTGGGATAAATAAAAATTCCCGTTTGTTCACCGGTGTAATTGCCGATAACCTCGCTCGTGTTTGTAGGCCCGTCGTAAATTTCGAGATAATCGTAATTATATTCTATCTATTTGGTAACAACTTGTAAAGAAGGATTCTCAGCCAAGGTTCCGATTTAGATCGCGACGTTTCGAGCAATTATTTTGCTCATCATCAG
>JAQIXS010006452.1:0-10707 GCA_034700785.1 Rossiulus vilnensis | reverse complement strand
ATGGATTTTCATGGAATCTACTGTAAATATGTATACAAAATTTGGCTGCAAGATTTTTTCAAAATAAATTAAAAAAACATCAAATATGGTCCAATACAGTCCATGCCTTGTTTTCATCCAATTGCCAATTAGGAATATTTGAATTGTTTTAATAACACATACAAAATGTATATATTCTGGAATGTGTGTATATTAAATATATATATATAGGCCTATATATATTTAATGACGTGTCGATATACGTATATATATATATTTAATGACGTATCGATATATATATATATATTTAATGACGTATCGATATATATATATATATTGGAATATACATTGTATATTGGAATATATATATTTAAGAAAATATCTTTATCGCTTTCCAGATGGGATTGTTGAAATGCTAACGCTGAAGAAGAATAAAATGTATATCGTAATTGAAAATCAAATTCAATGTTACATCAAATTGATTTCTATGCATTTTAAGGATTTTTAACAGAATTGTTTTAAACAATATTTAGGGAAAAAAGACGAATTTTTTGAAGAAAAACAGACTACATACGATGGATTAGAAAATATTTAGAAAAAAACACGGCCAGACATACCTTACTGAAATTAAATTTTGATGTTTATAAAAAATGATTTACTATAACTATTGTAAAGAAGATGTTTAGGAATGTTATGATTTTTAAATATTGAAGAACAGAAATGACAGGTTATTAAAAATAGTAATTAAGGAAACGTCGCGAGTAGTTTGCAATAGTGTTTGAAAAACACGTCCAGAATAACACAATAACTTGATTAAATGTCAATATTACATTTTTTAAATTATTAATAATCATCCCAGGCAGACCGTAGGTGAAGGTTTCCAAAAATCGCAACCAATATCACTAACGTATTTTTTTCCATATACAAGTAAGAAATATTAGTAAAAAGGAAAACAAGGTCAGACATAATGGAATATTAGTGCACTTTCAGAAATGCTTAAAATTATTTCTGTATACTGTATATGGCATTCCCCAAAATACGCTGAATATACTGTCAAAAATGGTCCTGACTTATACGAAATGACAATGACAGTCTGATTATGGATTATACCATAACACTTGAGCTATATACTGCATGATATTTATTGAAACATGAACAATTCGCAAAATAATTACCCATAAAAAGGAATACAATACTACTGCTCGCATGTCTTTATTTCAGTAATACGTTTCTATAATACGTTTCCATGAAAAATAAAATTAACCATGTCACAGACATATTCCTTATTCACCAAGATATCACATCATTTTGGTACTTTTTATAGATGCTTTTGAAATGGAAATGCCACAAAAGAAAAGTATACCAAACTGCATATCATACGCCAGATAATTGTCAATTCCATTCGCAATTTATTTAACTGTCTGAAACAATGTCATTTTCTTTTCCTTCCAGGGAAACAATGTGGATTGTGCCGTGGCTTCTCATCAATATTCTCATCACCATTTTTATGTTTATATTATCCTGCGTCATCAGCGCTGGAGTGACGCATACGTGTAGTCAGCTCATGGCTGGTGACAGCAGCCCATATGAAAGGTAAGCACCATTTCATGTCGCTTTTGCGCTTCAAGGAATGTTCTGACATTTTTTTCTAGAAAAAAAAAAACCAAAAAATCTCTCTTTCGCCGACATTATTATGTTTTCGCAAACGTTAGAAAAATCGTAAAGTTTGATTTTTTACGGATTTTGTTGACTGTCTTTTAACAAAAAAATGACTTCAATCGTGAAAAACGACCCATGTTTCAAAACAGTTATCATAATATTCCTCTAACCCGCAGCAGTGCCAGATGAAAGACGTCCGAGGTTAGAGAGTGCTCACATAAATTGGATGATCAAGAGTAGGGGCTTAGGGTTCAGCGAATTCGAACGTCAAATTCTTTGTCTTGGCCAAGAATTTGACAGTTCCAGAGTACAGCCCCTGGTGGTATATCGACCCAAATAGTACGTTTATGACGTGCATTTTGAAGTAATTTTTGAATGGCCATCGTCTCGTTCATAGAGAAGTTATTTACTGGTCATTTTTCTAACTTAATAAAGTACTGTTTAAAAGTCACCAAAGGACGTCGTTTCTCAGTCGACAAGCTGCTAAATAACATTTTTTTTTATCAAGATTTAATAATCTACACGCTCTAAAGGTGAGGATAGAATGATCTACAATACACCCGGCATCAACCCGGGTGGAAATCCTCAATATGGCCATATATGGGTTGTATATATGCCATAAATGTATGACCACGTTGTAGACCAAGTGACCATGTATAACCATAAATAGCCATATAATGACATCGCCACACCTGTCAACTTTAGATAACACCATGCATGGCTATATATAGAACATATTAAATGGCGTACAAAAACCATATAAGGCGACATGAGCCTTTAAATAATTAGCTATATATGAGCAAAATATCCTACTAACAGAAATAGTTGAATTTTCACACAATGAAGTATGTTTTGTAAATAATAGAATATTATCATAAGCATTTTCTAGGTATGGACATATTTAGATACGTATGACCATTTCTGTAATAACCATATATGGTCATCTGGAAAGATGTGAAAATATAGATGCACATGTATGGCCATATATCTCGTGGTAAATGTCTGGTTTAACCATATGTGGAATAAGTCAACTATGTTTATGTGTGCTTATGCTTAAATCCTGCTTTTTGTTCAGCAAAACAAAAACCCTGCCATTGCAAAGCGACATGTCATTAAACGCAGTTTGTCAAATCTGCTGTCCTAAAAACTGATGATAAAACCTTGTGCACCAGATTAGGCCATGCTCGTAATGTTGTGCAACTGCCACCCAAGTGCCGTTATTCTAGAAAACTAGCAGTTACGGTGAAACCATTTTTAAAAAGATACAGAATTAGTATCCCCGCATGTGCTTAATAACAGTTATAAGTTCAGATAATGTCAGCATTTGTCTTTTAATAGTCCATTTTTAAAAAGTACAATGTTGTCATAATTTATATAGGAAATGCCACCTGAGATTCTGAAGTCACTCTTTCATGAGTCCATTTTGCCCCAAAATCTCCCCCAAATCCACAACGCATGTGGTTTTGGAAACTATTCTTTTAATTAGAGTAACCATTCCTCCCCCCCTTCATTCCCACCAAATACCTGACAGAGCTTTCCTTGAAGCAACGCGAAGTGCTAATGACAGTTTATGCATGTGCTTTAAATCCTCTTAGTTTCTCCTATTTTAGATGCTCGGATTTTCAAGAGAACATGGAATGGACGAATCCGATTGGAGAAAAAATAGACACCAGTACATTTTATAGAAATATTATAGTGGCCCAGGTAACTATGGCTTTCTTTTAGTTCCAGACGCGATGGTTTGTCAATTATTTGTGTTCAAATATACTTTGGCCGTATTGCTTTGTTTATAAATTTTGATAAGATTGCTTTGGGCAATATAAGATCTCCACGCGAACAATTCTCAAAAATCCTTTTGTAGCGTGAATTTCAGGGAAAAACCCTCGCTAATGTGGTCTTCCAGAACGGTGAAACGTGTTCAAAGGCACTTTTTATGCTTAAAATTACATTGCGTGCCGCCTTTTTATACTTTAGAAATAGAAAACTAATTATTTTGATACGAATGAAAGTGTAGTGAATTACAGTAAATTTCCTTTGGTCCCAGTGCAAAAAAAATTCACATCCTCTTAAAACATTCCCTTTGAAAAAATTGCCTTAATTACTGAGTTGTATTCGCTTTCTTATTTTTGAAAGGTTTTTTTATATAGGTTTTGGTGAAAAAATAAGAAGCCGCAAAACCACAATTATATGCAAGTTAAAGATTTTTGGCGAAATTTGAAGAACTTGTATTTGTTATACCTACATTATATTAATTGAGTTTATAAGCAACGAAGCAGTTGGACACAAATGTCAGTTGGAGATATTGCCAAAATTACATATTAAATATGTTCAAAGTTTACAAGTGGACGATAGATCGACAAAGCGGAAGTGACAGAAACTCGTTTATTAACCAATTAGTTGCGTTTTCTTAGAAATAGCTTAGAGCTAAGGAATTAAATTGAAAGTACTTTCTCACCATCCATTGCATCATTCCAGCCAGTTAATTAACAGCAATTCAAAAGTATTATTTCACATTCCAATATACTTCAATTTGAATCCATCGAACGTGAAATTAAAATATTACAAGTTGTCAAACCAGCTATTAATATTTTTAAAATTTATATTCATTTTATTCATTTCAAACCAAATATATAAGCTAGCACTTACATCATCTCAATTAACTAGACAAACCAATACTCTTACATTGGTTAACTATTTCTAACAAACATTTTGTAATGATTATGGAGGTTCATTCAAAGTGCATACTTGAATACATTCCGCACCTCATTTTCAAGAATAATCAAAACAACATTCCCTGTTAGTTATGTGATTTGAGAACCACGTTGCAAGTGAGATTACATTTCTGCAATAAGTATCTGATGCAATTTGGGTTTCCTGACAACTTGTAAACATATACACACACATGTACGTCAACTCGGGTTATATTTTAATCCGATCTCTATGTGTCTATGTCACATAACGTTAACGCATTACTTGGATTCATAACCCAATTTGTACACGCATTAACAAGAACCCCTTACATGCTCTGCCAATTATTGCTATGTTTATATCGTATACTGTTTATAGTTCCATTTGGGATCTAACCCATATTGTCTTAATTTTTCCAAAGGGTTTTTGCGTTTGATGTCCAAATATTGTGAATGGAAAAGCAGGCCAGATAGGAACTATGTAGGCGCATATATAACGATGTATGATATGCATATAAGCTTACATTGGACATATCTTGGCACACCTAACTTTGCATTACACGTTTTTGTTCAAGAAGTTTAGGTGCATTTGAAAGTGCTGTACATTATCTACAAAATAATCTAGAGTGAATTTCAATTGGAATATCCACATGCTGAACAAACTGCATTTTTTTAATACCTTTAGGACATTTACATCTTTTAACCCCAAACATCGCAAATACACTGTATTATGATTTCATAGCCACGTACACTTTTTACATTTTTAAATTAAGACCGACACAAAGGTATGCCCATCATGCAAACAAATTACACATTTTGCTTCAGGTAACACTACTTATAACTGCTAAATTTAATTTTACGCCGTGAAGACTTGGTTGTCCACTAGGATCTGAGTTCATTTTCATAACTTTAAAATGTCTAATCTTATATAAAAAATTAAATAAACTTGAAAACGCCCTTCTTTAGAGATCTCTTTGAGTGAAAGACGTTTTCGGAGGTTGCATATGGTAATTTTTTAAAATGTTATTTAATTTTTTCCATTACACAAGATAATTCAGACGCTATTGGACAATTAATTGGGAAAGTATAATAACTTTAGTAATTATAATAGGGATTTGGGCAGGCATACAAAAGTTAAAATAATACAAAACTATTTAAACTCTTGTATATACAAATAACGTTTGGTTCAAAAGTAAACTTTTATACTAAACGCATGCCCCTACTTTTGTTACAAGTGTCAAAACATCTAAAAAAACGCGATTGGCTAATGTGTCATGTCAGCTATGACATCATCAGCAAGGAAGCTTCACATAACAAAAGTCAGAGATTTTTCACGATTTCTAATTCTGTTTCAAAATATGTTCACAGACCCAGCACTTATTTCACAATTTGTCATTAAAAAAACTTGCACTTACAATACTTTCTATAATCTTTTGCAATTTTTATTATTTTGATATTATGCCTGCACACATTTTGGGTCGGCGTTAATCCGACGACGATTCATCATTACCCTGGGAGAAAGATCAGTACAGTAGATGTCAGTACAAGATATCATACTGATATTAGTAAAAAAATAGTGATATCACTAACCATAGTGGTATTAGTAGTCCCAAAAAACACTATACTGTATTAGTGATATCACTAAGCATATTGTTAGCAGTAGACCCAGAAACCTGTATTTCTTATAGTGATATCAGTATAGAATCACATACAAGTCTTTTCACGAGGGTAGCGTAATTGGTACAATGTCTGTCATCATGTAATGTATATGTCCATCTTTCCACAGGCCTCGTCCTGGTCCTGCACTGTCCTTTGGGTGGTCGTGGTCATCCTCTCCGCCATCCGCCTGGCCAAAAACCGGCGATCGTCCAGATCGAGGGAGATAACAATCAGTGCCAGTTCGTCGCAAGAAAAGACAATTATAACGGATATTTCGCCCACAGCGTAGTTACTTTCTCCTCACTTTTTTTTTTGTTTTTTTTGTAAAACTGGTGTAGACGTAAGCTTCCTTTATACGTATTCACGTGTCACCCCTAGTGGTCACGTGCTCTCGACCCCATCACGCATTTCGATTCCTAATCGCATTCAATTTCAACCCCATTCGTTTCACATTCCTCATGAGCTCACGTTAATACTCGTACCTTATTTGTTCTCTCTGTATTGTGATTTACAATTGGATGTCTCGAAGGCAGGAGCCATGCATCGTCCCAAAATCGTGTTACATTGACGGGTGTGCGTGACCAGGGCCGAAGGAGTTGAACCCTGGTTCGGTTTGTTGACCCGGACCAGAAGCGCATCGACTTCATGCGACATCAGAGGCGATCTTAGCTTGGAATCTTACATTAATGTTTCTGGTGCGATTGAGGCAGAAGCTGAATTTGGCTTTGTTGGCAAATCCACTCGATATTTCACTCCAATAAATTGGGAGTGTTTTATCGTTTTATTTCTCCACCCTTAAATCGAAATCTTCTAACATTTTATTCTGAAGATGCGTTCTCATCAACCCTAGCCCGAAATTAACTCAACGAAGGATAGGAAATTCAGATGATGCAACCGACTTGGGAAAATAGTTCAACACTGATTGAGACAAGATTTCATTTCAAGATGCATTTCAATGCAGTTTCAAATGCATTGAGTAATGCGTTTCGAAGCGCATTTAAAGTGAATTTTGAAATGTACGTCTCAATTTAAATGCATTTCTTTTGCATATGGGCATTCTGGCATGTACTGCCAGTTGGCAAAAATCACGTATAACATGAGATGATGTAAAAAAATAAAAATATATTTTGAAAATAAATCTCTCGCATTTTCGTGTTAAATTATAAAGCATAGTAATTTATAATCATAACTGATGAAAAAGAGGTGAAGTAGACGGAAATATTCCCCTCACGTCTCTATCCCTAATCTTTATCCAAAAAGTAGCATGTGCTTCGATTTATAATGATAGGATATCATGCAGATGCGAACTGACATTGACAGGCATCGTTTTATATTCCAGAGTGCGTACACTATAAACTATTATCCCAAATGACACGTGTCTTTATTACTTTGTATATTAATAAGTCAGCCTCTTTGACGTATACCACTTACATTTTGCATGTGAACTTAATCTAAATCTATTATCTTCAAATATTTTTTGTATCTTAAGGGGGAGAAAAGCACACAGCTACTGTTTAAATGTCTCATTTTAAACTGAAATGAAACAACTTTAAAATCAAATTACACTTGACGTTTCCTCATATTTGTTCCATATTTAAATATCTTGATCTCGATTCAGTAATTTTTTTTTTAAACAATGAATTCCTTTGATACGCATTAGAGGCAGACCCGGGCCAAAAGCGCAGAATTTTTTAATCAACGTAAAAACTTACAGCTATTTATTTAATATCTGTCCAAAGTTCAATATTACACTTTGAAGATTGGAATCTAATCTTCAAAATGTAATATTGCAAAATTAATTGCAATTCTTTTACTTCCTTTAATCGCCTCTGATGTCCAATGAGTAGTTGATATCACAGCAATATTCAAATAAATCTACATTCCTTTAATTTACCTGCATATTCAGCAATTAAGTTCAATCTGCCTGAAACTTGGCCAGCAATTAAGATAACCATATTTTTCTATCCGTTGACTGTCAAATTAAACTTTTCGATACATAACCCTGGAATTACTGATTGCGAGATTTGCAGAATTAAAGGAATGTTTTGTTTGCCACGCCCTGAAAATGTGGTATAGCCCATGAAAACTGTAAACATTTTACAGCCGTTTCACGATTTTTAATTCTCGTAGGTCATGTTTAGCAGGTCAATCACGCTTCTCATAGAGTGCATTGAAAATGTTCGTGCTTTTCATTTTTAAAGTACATGTACATCCACCCAAAAAAGAAACTTTGGAAAAACATTTTTACGAGATCTTTCCAATTAGACAAAAAATACATCCTATAAAATATAAGTGGCTCGGATTATTAATTCAGTGTAAATGCGTACTGGTGTAGAACTACCTTAATTTTTTTAATTTTTTTTTAAAAAAGGGCTATATGCCATATTTATATTTATTAGCGTATACAGTAATTCGACAACTCGTTCAATTAAATACCCCTGCAACATACTGTTTGTGTCAAATTGGATGTGCTTTTCTACGTAACAAGCTGGGGGTATCAGGAGTGGAATGGTTGGATGTCCTGCAAATTATTCATTTACAAAAAGCGTTCATAAATCCAGTACATTTCAAGCATTTAATAGCACTATGTGAAGCGCTTGGTTATATCTTTTTAGGCTTAGTAAGAACAGGTACAAAGCTGTATTCGCACAGCGCTCCGTGTTTAAGTCTCCGTTATTATACGTATTTTTTTATTTTTCACGTATATTTGTTATAACTGCATGTCGCATTGTCTTCACATTTTAACACGGTAATTTCTCATGGAAGAGCTAAAGGTTTAGCTGTGGTGTAGGATGTATAGATTTCATAATTTCCCAAAATTTGCATTTTCCAAGTTTGTCGTTTGTATTTCGTGAATTCTTCAGCCAAACTTGAGAAAAGTGGTCAGTCACTTAGAGCTGACGGCAGTTATGAATTGAAAGTAAATGGAGTTGACTAAGCTGTATATGACATATATTTCACATGACTAGTGGTTTATATTCACTTTAATAATCTTCTGCAATTAGTAAGATTAATCGAAATGTCCTTCAGCCTTTACTAATCACCAACTCAGAATATTCACAAAGTTCTCCATGACTTATAATGTCAAACTGAAAATTTCCATTACATATTTTTCGCCATGTTCTGTCAGAAATACATTTGATTATCCAAATCCGCTGGATGTATAGCACAAATGCTTGTCAGTTTACAGCAAAATGTTCGATTGACCACACCCAACACGCTATTTGGTAAGGCAAAGTTTGGGCATGCAGAGCGCTATCAATGCATATTGTTAGAGAAAACATTTTTAAATTATGATCGATTAACCTTGAAATTGAAAACAATTTGCTTTTAGATGGTAAACAACTAAATGAGAACGATTAAAGGTAGTATTTTTTGCCAGAAAAAAAGAAACAAAGCTTTGCGCTGTTGAAATATGGTGGCTCAAGGATTTTTCACGCCGAAAGGGAACTATGAAAAAAATTGTAACAAAATCAATGGAAGATTCAGGTCAATTACGAAATGATAGTAGGCTTCTCAATCGTAAAGAAGACGCTTAACTGCTATTGACGTCATGATTCTGTCAGTTCAATATTTATTACCAGCACTTTTATTTCATTTTTTTAGATACAATATAATGAACACTTGCCATTTTTATGGGCGCTATGAACTGCTATGAAATTAGCATACGTTTTGCTCAGAGATCGCATTACCATGCATATGACTACCATATGATTAGCTAATGGGTAATGCTAAATGACCTAAACACTTAGATTTGCTTTCGAAACAAAATTAACAGTGATCAAGTTCAATAAGTCAAAGTAATAGTCGCTTGATAAAAGGTTACCTTTCAGGAGCTGTAAAATGGTTGAGGAAATATGCTTTTACATAACCATAAAATCAAAGGTGTTATCAAGCATACTGTGTGAACATTTGACAAATTTAGAAATTTCACAGTACTTAATCAATGCGCCCATTTTTTTAAGTTTGGAACGCCTTTATTTTGTAGCATTTTCAAAATACCCATTTATTCTTAAAAGCCGTTGCTACGGTTTGACCTCATGGAATAAACACATTGCAATACTAATAAAAAGTGAGAAATACTAAATTTAAAATTCATTCTTTAACTGTTGTAAGCTTATATTTTACATGTAAAACCATGTTAAATTAAATACTAATGCAATTCGAGGTAGAAGTTAGCCACACGACCATTATCACTGATTTCGTAATATTGACGATAAGCGTCAGTATTTTTGCGACAATGCAGAATTAGTTTTACTGTCATATTTTCAGTATTTCAGTTCAGTACCACTCTACCCCTTGTGACTGGCACCGCTGCTGGGCGGGTGGGGTGCTCCAGGGTTGACTTCTCTTGTCATCCCTCTTACCAGCGGTGCCTAGATTAATGTGTTTCGCAACTGGGTGTTGTCTGGTGTGAGCATACTTAGTGAATTGACTGTGAAAGTCGGAGCGGAAGTGCCTTTATAATCTTCGGACTGGTGAGGCGGAGGCTCAGGATTCATGTACTCCTTGTGACAAACCAAAAGACCCACGAATCAAACTTTGCCATGGCGCTCCAAATTCCGCCAATGAAAACGTATGTTTTCCCCTGGTTCAATTCAATTCAACTCAGTACCCTACAGTCAGCAACTAAATGCCATATGGTAGGGGGTCAAGCCCATTTTCAGGAGAAAGCTCCTACGTCAGTTGCGATCGACTTAGACATCATTGTTAAATTGAACTT
>JAQIXS010006451.1:0-10707 GCA_034700785.1 Rossiulus vilnensis | reverse complement strand
CCAAAATCTTCGACTTAGAAGATGTTCACTTCGAGTTATCGAGACAGTTTTTTAAAGAAAAGTATAGAAATGTTTCGGGACTTGATTAAAAGTTCGAGTTAGCGGATTATTCGACTTATGAGAAGTCGAGTTATCGAGGTTCGACTGTATTATAAAAACTATATAATAGTTTAAAATTATTTTGTGCAGTATGATTTCAGATGTATTACATTATTTACATGCTAATACCAGGAGACGACAGCCAAATATTTATTGAGATCACAAGGTTTCAGGCATTTATTTTGCCCATCATCAGGCGACTATTAGAGGTAAAATACAAGCAAAATATGAAAAACACAATTACATGACATTATCAATCTGGGGGGATTGTGTACATCTTTTCATAGTATTCCTGGTGCTCTTTGATGATGAAATTTGATTTCGAAGAAATTCAGAAACATTATTTACATAATATATTAAAGAGTCCCAATTCATGATATTTCGGGTATTTTTAGAGTATTTTGTCACATATTATCCTGAATATTTTGGAATATATCCCGACATCATGTGGGTAAAGTCAGGGATAGTCGGAGAATGATTTTGAACCCTGACTGCTTACCCAAGTTACCATTAGTAAGTACAGCTCGAGTTTCGACTTCTTAAGTCCCTACCTTACATTTGTAGGAAAAAATCTCAAGATCCAAATTGCCAGGACGACCGCTGGAAATCTTCATGTGCAGCGTTCTCAAGCGTCAAGGTTACGGGGAGGGTTTCCGATGGCTGGCCCAGTACATTGATTGAACGGAAAGTTTTATCAATTAAAACCTTTTTTACTTACAGTGTACATAATTTTGCTAATGAATTATTTGTTTATTTGCTTTGTTTGCTTATAAATATTATTGATTATGTGAACGCCGTTCCATTGGCAAGCCGTTTATAAAAAAATAAAAAATAATTATTTTAGCCGATGAAAAATATGAATTTAAAAAAATGACAATAATTCGTGATTAATGGATTTTAGTCCAGATTTCTCAAAAAACATTTGCTAAGGAATTGATGTTGGATTTCCACGAAATTGATCCGTGACATCATGTGGCTGGTGAATTACCATTTTGTAAAACCAGGAGACTCAGCCAAGTTGTTTATTATTAGCCATAAACAACTTGGCTGAGTCTTCTGGTTTTACAAAAATATTAAAGCATTCAAAGATGTGTGCAACATTTTAATTTGCAATAAAGATTTTATTGTTTACTTACCGCATACTTTTGTGGTAGAATGTATGAAACTTGGGAATTTCTGAGGAAAAAACAAAATCTTGAAAATGAATGGGGTTGAAATAAGAAGCTCCATTCAAGTTTCCCGCCCAGGAAATCGGGGACGGTAAGCGATTGCCGCGCCACCGCACTTCCGGTGTAAATTTTCCCATCGGAGTGTCGCATGACGCTCTCCAATAATCTGAAATTTGAGTTCGAGCCACCAGGTTTCAGCGTAAGCATCATGGAATCCGTTGCTCTTCTGAAGTAGGGAAAATCGAAATTTCTCGTATTATTTTAGACGCGTTTGTGCCGAGAGGGCGTTATTAAATCGCAATGGTAAGTTGATATTTTCAGTTACGATGAAATCTTTCAAAATCCGTGTTTCAAGCTCCTTTGTGAGGGTAGTTTTCATTAGGCCTATTTTGTACCCACGTGGAGGCACGCTGCGCATGCTTTATTGAGGCTCCCATGTTGAAAGCGTGTTAAAGATCGTTTTCGAAAATCACCATTACGTGATTTATGTTATTTACGTTAATTGATACAAAACTTGCAATTGAAACTCAGCTGCGCTTATGCGTTATCGATTGCAAGCTGTCACCTGCACCACGCCAGATTGTAGTGTAAATGTCTGAAAACACCCATTGTTCCAACTTCCAAATCCGTTTCTGAAACTCCTGTTTTAAATCCATGATGATTGGGACGCAGCGAGATCAATTTGATTGAAATTGTTTGACTGTGGTGTAGACTGTTGGTGCTTATTGAGCTGGCCTAAGTGTTTCAGCTCTAAAATGCTCAAAAACATTACAATAATATTTGAAGTGCAATAAACGTTCAATATCGCAAATGCTAATTTTAAAAACAGAACTATTGCACTTTGATAACACAACTACAAATTGCTAAAAAAAACGCTTTCACATTACTGATATTGAAACGTAGTCCGTAAATTTGATGAAACTTGTTTGGCCAAGAGGCAGCCTGACCTGTTTATGCTTGTGACCTCTGTTGGTTAATTTTCCCAAATTGTGCTGTCAATGTGCAGCTTTTTTCAGCTTTAAAATTGCCAAACAATTGCATAAATGCTCAAAAAATTACGTTAATATTTGAAGTGCAATAAATGTTCCAAGAAAACAAGGAAGTGCAAGGAAAGCTCCGCATTGATGGCATAAATATGACACATTTTATACAGCAGTATATTGCTGTTTTATTAATGCGATATCAATGTGCAGCGTTTCTAACTCTAAAATTTCCAAACAATTGCACAGGCCTACATATTTGAAGTGCAAGTAAAATTCCAAGACCACAAGGAGGTGCAAAGAAAACTCCAGTTTGATTGCACAAATATTGCACAGTTTATGTAGTAATAGGCTATATTGCTGATTAATGTGCATTGTAAAACTAAATATTTGATCAGCTATGCTGACCCTTCTGATTCTCACTATTCCATATAATTCAGTCTTCAAGAACTACTTTCCGTTCACCCTCATGAACCCCCCTCCTTCCTGTGCAGGCAAAGGTTGACTATACCTGACCTGTCCCGTGCTTTTCTTACATTTTGTCTCATAAATTCGTTCAAGATAATAACAGCATTGGTTATAGATTGTTACGTCATGTTTGTTTCCCAATTTCAGGCGCAGACTTACGTCTTGTTCGAACATGCGACTGGCTACACGGTCTTCGGGATCAAGGAGTTTGAGGAAGTGGGCATGACCCTTCAGCAGGTCGAGAGAAGCATCAGCGACGTCAGCAAGTTTAAAACGATAGTCAAACTGGTGGCGTTTATGCCTTTTAAAACGGCGGCAAATGCGCTCGATAACCTCACGAACGTCTCTGAAGGTACACCGCGTAGCTAGATCAACAGGCACTTGAGATTTCGTGATATTCATTCGACTTCTTTTGCGAAACAGGAGTGCTGCACGAGGACTTGAGGCTGTTTTTGGAAACCAATCTTCCGAAGCCCAAAAAGAAGCGACCGGTCATTGTCGGCGTAGGCGATCCTAAACTCGGGGCTGCCATCACGGAAGCGTTTGGTGTTCAGTGCCTGCACACTGGTGCCATTCCAGAAATGATTCGCGGTAGGCCTGTATTTGCTGAACTTAAATTGTATACCATCGAATGGCTAGTGTTTAATTGGGGTTTTTTTTGTAGGTATTCGATACCATTTTCACAACCTCGTGAAGGGCTTCACTGAGCAGTCCTCGAGTAAAGCACAGCTTGGCCTTGGGCACAGCTACTCTCGGGCCAAAGTGAAGTTCAACGTTAACCGCGTTGACAACATGATCATTCAAAGCATCAGTCTGTTGGACCAACTGGACAAGGATGTTAACACGTTTTCTATGAGAATTAGGTGCGCTATTATTACTTCAGTTTTTGTAAGCATGTTTAGATATGCTTAGATTCAAATTAATAATTAAAAGGTAGAGATGCTTGCGTTGCTTAGATATTGAAAACCTCGCATTATGCTCCACTGTGAATTGTTTTCCTTGACCATCCTTGTAGTTTTTAATAAGAGTGGATATGAAAGTTAAGGAATGCACCGAAGCAGGGGACAAGCAAGTCCTAAACGTCCTGTGAAGTTCTCAAGTCTTAATAAACTAATAACTCGAGGCAAATTCATCCATATGTCAACAACGGTAAAAAACGGCATTGCCATTAGCGTTTCAAATGCTTGTTCTCAAGGTTATTTATTTTTACCATGTGGTTTTGGTCATGTACTAGGGTCGCTCACATTTCATATCTTTTGAAAATGTGCCGTTTATTTATAAATGACGAACGAAATTCAAATAAAAACTGATATGGGCCTCTGACGTGCTCAGTTATTTTTCAAATTTCGTTCACTGTTTATAAATGGCATATTTTCCGAAGCGTATGAAATATGAAAGCCTTATGCATGACCGAAACTACATGATCAACATAATTTCAGACTTGGGATTAAGTATTTCAAGAGCTATTGGCGAAGGCGTTTTCTTCCATTGTGGGCATATGAGCTCGGGAGCTTGAATTCCCCTTAACTATCTTATAATTGTTTAAAATTAGTATAAAAAAAACCCTGTGCATTGTTTAAAAATAAGTTTTGTTCCTGTATTATTGTATTAAACAAACGAGAGATATCCTGCAATTTTTCGTCTGTTTAATACAATCCTAAATACATCTAAAAATATTATCTTTGAAAAATTTGAAATCTTGGAAAACTGTTTGCCCAGGCTGGGAAGGCATGTGCAAGAGTATGTTGTTTAATTGAGGTTTGGAGTGACGTTTCGACATGTCATTGACGTTATTGACATTTTGCTTTGCATGGTGGGCATCAGTGACGAATAGTTTCCATTGCATCATTACGTCTTTCTCTTCCAGGGAATGGTATTCGTACCACTTTCCAGAGTTGATAAAAATCGTGCCGGAGAATTTCATGTACGCCAAGGTGGTGAAGTTTATCAAGAACCGCAAGGAGTTGACCGCCGACCACCTGGAAGCCTTGGAAGAAATTGTCATGGACAGTGGCAAAGCTGCGGCCATATATGATGCGTCAAAGTCTTCCATGGGTACGTACAAAGCGCGCTAGATTCATCAAGCTGGATGCACGACAGTTGTGTAATTTCAACTTGCACTTTCTCTAGGCATGGACATTTCGCCTATCGACCTCATCAACATCGAAAGTTTTGCTACGAGGGTGGTTTCGTTGTCAGAGTATCGTTCAAAGCTCCACGAATATCTAAAGGCCAAAATGGCGAGCGTTGCACCCAGCCTGTCGACCCTCATTGGGGAGCAGGTTGGTGCCAGGCTGATTTCTCATGCTGGAAGCTTGACAAATTTGGCAAAGTACCCGGCATCGACAGTCCAGATTCTTGGTGCCGAAAAGGCTCTTTTCAGGTAGGTTCAGTTGCTCCTTTACGAGATGCCAAATTCCCTTAGATGGTTTTGTTAAAGAAATTATTTTCGAAAACGTAAGGGAGATTTTATTTGGGTTGGTCGGGGAAATGGTTTTGTAAATTTTGGCACGAACCCTGTCGGGGGAAATCCCTTGATGTCAAGTTATAAAGCGCTTAAGAATTGTTGATAAATGTTAAAATGTTCTTTTATTTTACTGATAATAATGCAATTGCCCAGAAATTACAGTACTCAAAAATCAGATACCGTATTTGCTCGCGTGTAAGTCGTGGCTCAATTTTCAAAAATGTCGATTAATGACGTCGCCTTTCTGTTTATCCCAAAAGTAAACGGGAAAGGGCCTTTCAAACAAGGGGAAATTGGTAGTTTTAAATCGAAATGGATTTACAGACAATTTTAATCTAAAACTAAGGTCTGATATTAGGGTGCAGCTTATTTGCGAATGGAGTAACATTTTCTTCACAATTTATTTTTAAATAGTTGGGAGACTTTATTTGGGTTGGGCAGGGAAATGATTTGGCTAATTTTAGTAGGAACCCTGTGAGAGTGCTTCTCAATTTATCGGGGTTTTTTCACTTCAGAGCTTTGAAGACCAGGGGGAATACTCCTAAGTATGGACTGATTTTTCACTCGACATTCATTGGCCGAGCCGAAGCCAAAAACAAAGGAAGAATTTCCCGTTATCTGGCGAACAAGTGCTCCATTGCTAGCCGGATTGACTGCTTTTCTGGTGAGTGTTGCAATAGGCTAGTTGTTCCTTGCGTTAATCGTAACTGTTATTGCAATATTGCTGTTTCGAAGGCGATTTGTACGATGTCCTAATCGGTTTTCGTTGATTACAGAACGACCCACAGCGGTGTATGGAGAAAAGCTTAAAGAACAGGTGGAGGAAAGACTGAAGTTCTATGAAACCGGCCAGATCCCACGGAAGAACGTTGATGTGATGAGGACTGCTTTAGAAGAGGTTCGAGAAACACTTCCAGCCACGTTAAATTCGTGTTGTGGGAATTGGAAGTAGTTTATGAACCCGTTTACTGTCTTTTTACTCAGGCAAACGAAGGGCTGAAGAGGAAGAAGAAAGGAAAGAAAGAAAAGAAGGAAAAGAAACTGAAGAGGAATTCGCAGGTGGCGATGGACGTTTAGTGATTTCTGGGGGTGAGACTTTGAGTAGTCTGTGTTCAAGGTTATTCGGCATAACCCTGAAGAGAACTGCGGCTTGTGCAGCGCGCAGGCGAACTGCTTCAGTGACTATTTTTATGAGACGGTCGCAGTTTCACTACAGCAGAACTGCGTAAGTTTAATGCAGTTATTCTTCAAATTGTTTTAGTCCTAGCTTATCCTTCGTTATCAAGTAAAGCAAATGAACTATTCATGATTTTAAAATTTGACTTTTGTTTAAATACTGTTATGGGCAAAAAAACTTGCGTATACCGTTGAGATAAATAGTAGAAAGCAAAAGGAAAAATGAATGAACAGGTTTTGATAAATGGAATCATGAATTTAAATTTATGATCCAGTTTTTCTGATAAGCCTGCATTCAGTTAAATTTCGTTTGACAGCACGTTTGGACAGCATTTTTTCTTTAAGTTAAATTCGAAGGAATTCACAATTGATTTTTAAACAACGATCATTAAACCCGTCAAGTCTCATCATTTCCATTAGCGTTACATTTTTATGTAAATGTTATTTCCTATTAAAAACTCAATTGCCTTAATGAGTTATGTATTTTTTTAAGTCTAGCTGATATTTTTAAGTAATTTCCGAGACTAATTGTTGAATAAATTGCAATAGTTTTTTCTGTTTACCACAATTTAACACTTGCTTGCAAAAGTACAGAAATGAACTTATAACAGGGTTCCCGCAGAATCTGGGAGACTTGGGAAAGTCAGGGGATTTTTTAACTGACTGGGAAACCTGGGAAATTGTGAACAGTTCTGGACATTTCCTAACCTAAAACATAATTTTTATACAAATTTCATATTTCAAAATGTTCAAATGCTGCGTTTCAGAAACGTGGTCAAACTCATAAAGTTCAGTTACCAAGAATCGACCAACAATTATCATTCCTTCGTTCCACTCATTATTATTTCTAAGCGGTTTTGTAATGGAATTAAGGCTGAAATTCTGGATTGGTATCACAGTTTTTGAAAATTTTCTGTACTCAAAATTTTTCTTTATTTAATTATAAGGCAAAATATGTTGTTTTAATTTTATAAATTATTTTTACAGCAGCATTCCTTTAATTAATGACAGTTATAAGCAAATTTTGTTCAAAAATTAAAGTTTTCCTCAATAGACCTGGGAAACCTAGTTATAATGCGTACACTGTGAATTGGCTGGTTTCCCCAGACATGGAAACTATTCAGGATAATGTGATTTATTTTGAAAATGTTGGGAAAATTCAAGATAAGAATATGGTCGAACTCTGTTGTAACGACCGTTAAGGGACGACACGGTTAACTGATTATAACCGTTAGTCGCTCATCTTTTTCTCCATCGTCAAGTAATAAAAACTAATTCTATGTACTATTAAGCACCGCAAGTTACCAAAAGCAACGTTTCTGGGGAGGAAAAAAAACTAGTATTATGAAAAGAATTGTTAACATTAATCTGATTACGTTCAAACATTACACATCTATGACGTTTTGCTACCAAAACATGTGGCGAGTAGGACAGCAGCACATTGATGTCATTCATTGCTTCAGTTTGACTTCTGTTTTAATACCCACTTCTGAGACATGTTTTTAACAACATTGACGTGGTTTTAAGGGGCCAAGATTGAATAACCTTTATTCTTGTCCACCTTACCAAGGTTTGTTGTCAAGTCCATGTTGAATGATTGGAGAATGGGGGCAACAGTAATATTCGCATATTTAGGGGGCTGGATCAAAATTCCCACAATTTTTGTGGGTGTCTATGGTCATTTTTGACCATTTTTGACCCCAAAACATCCACTTGCGCATGGCCCTGTTTGCTTAAGTAATTTGTTTTCAATTTTCCCCTTGGATATCTATAGGTTTTAGTGTTTAAATGGTTTTTGGCACTTACCATCCAATCAAGAAATAGTCTGGTATTGACTAATACAAACTGGTGTTTCACATCAGCGTTATGTAGCTGAGAAAGTGTATTTTGGTGGGAAAAATGTGTGGAAAGCAAAAGTCAGGGAAGTTTGCAAAATATTTTAACAATAATAATTACGTTGGTTCAGATATCATTAGTGCTACATGTATATTTATTTCTTCTCCGTGTAGAAATAATTGATTGGCAAATGTTTTGGATTTAATATAATTGCTTCACATACATGTATAAGGGTCAAACCACATATTTGGCAGGTTGAATTTTGAATTTTTTGCATGTTTATTTCATAAATCAAGAAGCATTTTCAAATTATAAAATAACGTAGACCCTAGTGGACAACCAATTCCATATTTTGATTTAGAATTTCAATTTGTGTAGTTCGAAAATGTCAAGTTTATTTCTAAATAAGTAAGTTGAATGAAGTGCAGTATACCGAAAATTATCCATTATGCAACCTCTAAAAACCGGGTTTTCGCTTATGTAAACTTCCGAAGATGGGAGCCTGAGGCAACATAAAGGATTTATCCATTGTTTATTTAAATTTGAATAAATAAACGACATTTTTATATTATGGGAAAATTTGCTGGAAGCTAGTGGTCGACCAGTTCTACTTATAGAGAAATAAACATGGGATTGATATTAAGATTTTATAGCAAAACTGGATCAATAAGCTTTTTTTGCATTATAGGCATGCATGGTTTTTGGCGAAAAGGTCGAAAGGTAACAATGCCGAACGTCAAAAAGGCCGAAAATGAAAAAGATTCTAAATACAACAGGATCCAGTTGTATCCTATGATATAGTTTTTGTAAAGAAATTATGTATTTTTAAAAAGAAAATTCCCACGTCGTTCCTTTAATAATATTTCTAAATACACTTGCAAGGAAATTTGCAAAAAATGGTCTCGAGAAAGCTCTAATCCGTCTATTCGTTTTATTTATTTTTCAATCGAAATTCTATTTTTAATTGACGTCAAGAACCTTAGTAAGCGCTTCACATTTGTTGAGCGTTTATTATTCAGTGAATATTTTATTGTTGATTTATATAAAAAAATTCAAATTGATGCGTTATTTTTCATTGATTTAGTAATCTTCAATCAAAATTCGAGTTCGATACAAAGTTGTATTCATTTTCAAAAATTTCCATTTATGCCGATTTCTCTTTGGAGTCTAACGTTCCCGTCGGCGTTTGTACATTCGGTGTTTCTTAATTCGGCTATTTGCAATTTGGCATTTTGGAAATTCGTATTCGGCGTTTTTACCGGATACCGTTGTAGTTATACCCTTTTGGTTGTGCATCCAGGACGCTTTTCGCTGAAAATTGTACTTTTTTATTTATTTTGGAAAACGTCATTGGACTATGATATCTGATTAGCCTTTCAGGAGCTTGCAATCAAAGCTTTTGGCTTTTAGATTGGACATTTTTTTAGTTTTATTTGACAACACCAGGGTTCGTTTGATAGACTGAATTCGTTACAGGGCCTTCGTACATCTCTCCAAAACCTTGACCATAAATGTCACTCCCAGTGGCGTTTGAAATTCACCTGCAGTTTGCTTTTATCAGCAGCTCGTTTTTACGCAATTGAAACAATTGCTATTGAACTTTCCGTCGATGTCAAGGTAAACAGCTGAAGCAGCTTTCAGTTTCAATGCGAAATGCCTTGAGTCATCAGTATTTTCACTTCCTACGCATAATCATGCTCCTGGAGTAATCACGAATTGTGCTTACTAAGATGAAAAAATAATCCTTTATTGTTAAGATCCAATTTGCGCTTAGGAGGGATTCAAGGATTATCTTTGCAAATTAAATTGCGGAAATTTTGAGGAAATAATGGGCAATAATGCAAAGTTTGGTAAAACCAGGTTTTGTCCTTCAGTGATTGCGGAAGTGCTTGTGTGCCGCAGATCATGACACTTATTTAAATATTTTGTCAACTGAAGAAATGTTGATATTCACAGTGTTATTTTGCATAAATGACGTTATTGATATTTCCTGGTGGAAAGATCAGTATACAATTCTACTATACTGAAATCACTATATGTGTATAATGGTTTTTAGTCTATTGATATCAGTATGCTTAGTAAAATCACTATGATCACTATATATAGTTATTTGGACACATACGGTTGTTTTGGAGTATTGATATCAGTATGCTTACAAGTATATCCCTAAATATAGTGACATGTATGTGTTTTCTGTTTTCGGAAAATCGCTTATGGGATGTACTTCATTATCCTCCAACAGTACGTTCGCTTACCCTTTGGACAAATATACTTTAATTTTAAAAAAAACTATTGGTTTTCAATATTCCCATCAATTATTTAGCCAATTATTCGTTATTAAGTCTTATGAGTACCAGTAGTTGAATTATTGATGAAGACTATGGATTCTGGAAAATTAGCCCACAGAAAAAAAGGAGGGGGGGAGGGGAGTAAATTTTTATTTTTGAAAAAAAAAAACATAAAAAAATTAAACTAAATGAAGTACATTTAATAACTTTGAGTTATAATAGGA
>JAQIXS010006450.1:0-10708 GCA_034700785.1 Rossiulus vilnensis | reverse complement strand
CGTTGTTTTTTAAACAACCACGCAACATACAACATTCTGGTTTGTTTTCCGCGCCTGGTATTGGTGAGTACTATTCATAAACATCACTTTTATTCCGAAATTGCGACCCGTTCGCCCAATCTCGAAATACACGTAAACTGCACTTTAGCCCAATTGGGCATCAACCATTTCATTCGAATCAATATCCAACAGTACATTTGTAATAAAAATAAACTCATTATTTTGGATTTTTTATAGGTTCATACTACGCGAGAAAGAATTTTATGCCCTTTCGATTCAAAACAGTAAGTATAATAAAAAATGTACTCTCTGATGTAAGAAATTCGATCAGGGTAATCCAGATTATTGATCTTTGCATGTCTAGTAAAATTGTTGAGAATTCACATCTCGTTTCTGAATTTTCTAGTTCATGCTATAAGGATCAACTAGCCAAACATTTAAAAAGATGTAATTTCCGGGAAAAGGCTGAACCAGTAAGTCATATCCAGTTATTAATTAAATTAACCAGTTTACAAAATTTCTTAATCAATGTTTTGAAGGTATTTTATGAAAGAAATATTAACTCTGGAAGTACAACATTGAACAGTGGTGAAACTAAAGTATGTGTCACCAAATATTTTGTGGTCAAATTGTGTTGTTTTGAGTGTAGTTCTTATTCTGCCCAAAACACATAATAGGTTCCAATTAACTGCATATCTGATACAACATTATTGCAAGTATTGGAGAAGTTGGAAAGAGCATACTCTGGTAAGCTGAGTTGCAATTAGGCAAATTGTCTAAATACAAAACTAGACGAGAACGAATTGCATCCCTGGAGTTTGTTTGTTGAAATAAAAATTCTTTGAACACCATTACAGAAAACGTTCAACATCCCACGGAAACCTTTCGAGCATTTGATCTTGTGGAAGAGAAATTGCGCAATAATCCACTGTTTGGACAATCTGTTTCTAAGCACTTAAAACAGAACTCCTCCATTATAGGAATTCTGAAAGAAAAGAGATTATTGGAGAAAGGCGACTGTTTTATTGAATTTGGAGCTGGTAGAGGTAATCTTTCCAAATACACTCATACGTTTTATCATTTCTTTACAATGAAAAAGCATGTTACATAGATATGTTGAACTTCCTAAAAAGGGCAGCTATCATATTGGCTTATTCAAGCCTTGGATCCCACTAAAGAATCTTCGTTTCTTCTTATTGACCGTGCAAGCCAGCGACATAAGGTATTGCACTTTAGATGATCGATTAACGTTCAGCAAAACTTTAAACCATGCAATTCCAAATTAAATAATCTTTATTAGATATTTGCCATCTTGCCATGTTTGCCACCTCATTGCCTCTAATGTTACAGACATTTGCAGTTTGACAACAAATGTGAAGTGAAGGATGGATCAAAGATATCTAGGCTAAAAATTGACATAGAAAATTTAAATTTAGGTAGGCCAATATCAACAATGTTTGATGCGCAATGTTTTGGTTTGTACTAATATAACTTTTTCATGAGGTTGCATTTGCTATTATTTCTAGCCAAAGTATCCCAAGTAAGTAATGGGAAAAATATCATTGCAGTCAGTAAACATCTGTGTGGTGCTGCTACTGGTAAGATATGTTCTTAAAAATCATACACTGTAAATTTTAACAATATCCATTCCCATTTTTTTCTATACCTTACAGACTTGGCACTGAATTGCCTAATTAATTTCAAAAAATGCAAATTAGGGAAGTGTGTAAATACTAGCAGGTAAGAACAAATTTGAAACTATTTTTCAACATCTGTGCATCATGTGCTGACGTTTTTTCCCCATTATTTTAGCATCGCAGGTTTATTTTTTGCCCTCTGCTGCCATCACCGGTGCAGTTGGAAGCATTATTTCGGAAAGGAACACATGGTGAATTGGGGCTTCAATGAAGAGGACTTCAGCATATTGCAAAGCATATCGAGCTGGGCAACATGTGGTACAAAGCAAACTACCCAAATTGGTGTCGTTAGCATTACTGCTGATACCAATCATAGGTAAACTACTGCAGATTTATTTATTATAGTCAATAAAATGACATGGACAGCCTAATACAAATGTAACACGCACAGGTATCGCACATTGGGCTTGACTCCTGAAAAACGATTGGAATTTGGGATCAAGAGCAAACTGTTGATGGATGAAGGGCGGATAAGAAGCTTAAGAGACAATGGATTTACAGCAGAGGTGCTCCTCTATGTTAACAAGGACATCTCTCTTGAAAATGTGGGTTTGCTAGCTTACAACCCCAACGAGTTTTTCCAAGCAACGTAATATAACACATGCCAACAAATTTTCAAGCTTTCAATCTTAAGAAATTATATGGTTACGTATGAATATGATTAAGGTAAATTGGTGAATATTTAATACTCATTACAAGGAAATAAACTGAAACTTATGCACCAATTGTGCTTAAACCAACATCATTATTATTATAATGCATATGGCTACTTTTGATCAATGTTAAGTGTGGTGATACTGGTAGTATGACCATCACATATAGGGCTCAGGGAAGGCTTACATAATACATCACTGCTGTATCAAATTCGGTTATATTCAATTGCAGTTTGCAGCAGATCCTCAAGCATTCAACTCCTGCTAGATCAACCCTTATAGCAAGTAAAATAAAATTTGACTATGATTTGCCAATGATCAGCAAAATCGAACAAATATTTAGGATGTTGCTTATCATCCGTTAACTGGGCCTCCAGGATTTAACGTCAATTGAATAATGAAGAATTCGTAACAAATTCAGTTAAGAGAACATGAACGATCACTTCATCAAATGGAAATACTTATTTCGTCAATATTTGAAAATAACTCTTTTAAGCTTAATTAGTGCAAATTATTTATTGAAAAATTAAGACAGGGATCAGGAAGCAATCTTTGCTTCACTCGAAACGCCAAGCGATGTTCACTTTAGAGATAAAATGATAAGAAAACAATGTTTTCCAATAATTAGCTTTAACGGCACATCTAGTCCCAGGATTCAGATTCCTGCACTCCTTGATTATTATCCCACTGGTCTACTTCAGCTGGACCAGAATTGCCTCTAATTTCCTGCAATTGAAGTGAAAAATTTAGTGTATAATCATTTTAGTAATTATAAGTGGTAGGCTGCCACACTTACTTTGTTACTACGAATATCTTGTCCTCCAAAGCGACTTCCGTTGTAGCCACCACCTCCAAAACTAGGTTTTTTGGCCTCTTCTGCAAGCCATTCAGGTACTTCCTGATGTGCCTTAAATAGATGGTTCATTGCATGTAGTTTTGCAATACATATAAGGCAATCTCACAAGCATTGTAAAAAAAAAGCATGTAAATTGCATTTCTACTGTCTCATGTCAAAGAGTAAACTTTAAGGAACTTACATCAGCCAAAACTTTAACTAAAGGTTTTGCTATTTCACTGTCAGTGTTTGGATCATAAAAACTTGTGGCACGTCCTAGATTTCCTACACGCCCTGTGCGCCCAATGCGATGGACGTACTCATTTATGTCTTTTGGCATGTCATAGTTGATTACATGTTCCACATCTTTGATGTCCAAGCCACGGGATGCAACGGAAGTAGCCACCAAAACTTGTCTCATCCCAGATTTAAACTCTGCTAGGGCTAACTCTCGTTGCTGCTGAAATCTGTCACTATGAAGTATCAAAACCTTTATCAACATAAATTTCACACATCGTCCCTAGATGAAAGGTTAAATACAATACCCATGTATGCTTGTTGCTGATAAAACACCGCCGCCGGAAATGTAACTCGCAATGAAATCAGCGTGACGTTTTAGCTCGACAAATACAAGGATCCTCTTTTCCCCAGCTGTAACAAATATGATCCATACAGTTTGAATGCCAGATTCCATTAAAACGTTTAATTTGTTGATCCCTTGTGACGTATCAGACCTACCCATGATTTTAGTCAACTTTTTTTGCTTGTCATCCTGATCTACTAAAATAATTTCTTGTTTAACATCTGAGTTGGCCCCACCAACCATTCCAACTGCTAAGAACAAATAATCCTCCAAAAATGCTCTAGCCATCTTTTGGATCTCTTCAGGAAAGGTGGCACTAAACATTAGCGTGTGTCGTTTCCACTGAAATTCGCTTTTCATTAGTTAACATAAAATAAACAATTATACGAAGACAAGTCATACCAATTCAAATTATTAAAATGAAGCGCATGTGAACACGAGATAGTATTTACCTTTTCTGGCATGGAACCATGTTCAACAATTTGAATAGTTTCTGGCTTGAAACCCATGTCCCACAGCCTGTCAGCTTCATCAAAAACTAAGTATCTATGATTGGAAGAATTTATCAACTGGAAGAACAAAAAATAAAAACATAAGTGAAAAATGCACGTCTCAATGGATTGATAAATGATTTGTTTTTCAAGGTTCAAGAGACTCGCCCTTTTTCTTGTGATGAAATCTTCAAGGCGACCAGGTGTAGCAACACAAATGTGGCATCCTTGCTGCAGCTTACTTATCTGAAGGCTAATGTTAACACCACAATATAAGATAACAACCTTAATGAAACTGCCATAAGCAAACCTGCAAGCTTCAATATACATCTGCCTGATCAATTCCCTAGTCGGAGCTAGTATGAGACACTAAGGCGATTGCACTTCTTGAAACGACCCACTTTCCACGTCTGCTTCAATCAAATTATGTATTATTGGCAACAATAATGCAGCCTAGAAAGAAAGGAAGTCTTAAATTCTCCATATGCACAAATCCATTTCAAATTATTGGGGCTAATGTTTAGGGCAAGGCACCAATAAATAAAACATGACACTTTGCAAATGCATCAGAAATAAATATGAATGGTATGCACTAAAGTAGAATAGCTTACAGTTTTTCCGGATCCGGTTTGAGCAGAGTTCATCACATCCCTATTAGCTTTAATGGCTGGAATTGAATATTTTTGCACAGGAGTTGGAACTGTATAACCCGCTTTGCGAACATTCTCCTTCAACAGCTTTCTAAGGTCAGAGTCTGCAAACGAAGCAATAGGGGCCGGCCAATCGTTACCGGTCAATTTCGCAGGAACGTCTTCGAGTTTGGAACAATTAAGTCCTGAGGGGATGCTGGCAGCAAAAATGCTAGTTTCATCAACTTCTTCAGGTATATAATCTGGCACCTTTTTCCTGCCGTCTTCGTCACCATCCCCACCTGAGTCATCTATTAAAATAAAGCAGCTGTAGTGATTACTTCTGCATTGAACAAAATATTTATTTGTAAGCGTTTAGAACCTGGCAATGTGATGAAACGCCAAAGGGTTCATGCTAAAATTTACAAAATCACTTCACTGACCAACTTAAGTAAATTTAACCGGTTGATGGAAAATACTGCATTTCTACACATTTTTATAAAAACATGATCTAACATTTTTCAAAACATAATAAATTCACCAATCATTAGTTTCAGTCAAAGCCCATATTTATTAAAAATGCCGTGACGAAATTTTGTTAAAACCAAGATCATTATTGTGGATGCTGTACTCATGTTGTAATGCTGTCATACATTAAAGTAACGCTAATCAAGGGAATGCCTTAAGCGATTTATTTGATTTTATAAAAAACTAGTTCGCAATTGACGCATTTATACTACTAGTTTTTTAAAGTGCTTACAAATATTGGCAATTTACCAATTCCATTGCCTTAGAAACCCTCCCATGGAAGTGCTACTCAGAATACAGTGCATATTCATGAGATTTCCCTGACTTAGTGCTCCCCTGACTATCCAGGTGCACACGAACCCTGTATACAGGTTACTGTAGGAAGAATACAAACCATTCTGTGGCCTAAAGTCTCCACCAGACGAATCATCATTGTTCCCACGGAATCCACCTCTACCACCACGGAAACCACCACGTCCTCTGCCACCTTTAAATTCACCCCAATTTTTGTCGCCAGATTCACCATTGTCTCCGAATCCGCTGCTGCTACGATCGTTTCTATTCCAGTTTCCGTCGCCAGAATCACCTTTGTTATCTTCTCTGTTTCTGTATCCTCCACCTCTGCCACGAAAGTTTCTTTCACCACCGTGCTGATTATCCCTTTTATTACAGCCCCGGTTACTCGAATCATCGTCGTTTTGCTCTTTATCTCTCTTGTCCCAGCTCCGGTTACTCGAGTCATCATCATTTTGCTGCTTATCTCTATTATTCCATCCTCTGTTACTCGACTCTCCTTCGTTATTGTCTCTGCTTCTTCCGAAACCTCTGTCACCACCACCGCCGCCGCGACCTCCACCTCCGTTTTCGTCCCTGTTTCGGGACCCACCATGTCCTCCACCTCTACTGTCATCCCTGTTTCGGAACCCACCGCATCCTCCACCTCCGTTCTCATCTCTGTTTCGGTATCCACCGCGTCCTCCACCTCCGTTCTCATCTCTGTTTCGGTATCCACCGCGTCCTCCACCTCCGTTCTCATCTCTGTTTTGATAACCTCCACGTCCTCCGCCTCCGTAATTCTCGTCTCTGTTTTGATATCCGCCGCGTCCGCCACGTCCTCTGAAGCCAAAGCCGCCTCTGTCCTGGCTGTTATTCCAGCCCCCTTTATTCTCATTGTAGCCACCTCCGCTCGCTTTGTTTTCATCACCTCCATCCCACTCCGCCGGTGGATCGCTGGATGGGGTCTCTTCCCAACCACTGTCAGCAGGGGGAGTTACATCGGCCTTTTCAAATTCATTGTCTGCTACATTGTGCTTTTTATTCATGCCGAAGCCTCTACCGACACCTTTGTTCCCATCATTGCCAGCTTCGTCTCTATTAAACCACATGCCGCGTCCAACACCAACACTTCAAAAAAAAAAAAAAAAGTGGTTTATGGATCGCATTGACATTGAAATCTAAATTCAATCATTAAGACAATTGTAACTTGGACAGAACATTTTTTTAAAATACAGGGTTTGTGCCAAAATTTACAAAATCTTTTCTTTGACCAACGCAAGCCAACTTTTGAAAATAGATTCTGTAGCAAACAACATCAAAGCAGACATTTATCAACAACAAACTCAGTTTTTTTGCATCTACTAATTTCTAGGCAATTGCATTCTTACCAGCAAAATAAAGTAAGATAGGCCTATGAGTATTTGTAAACAATTCCTTAGCACTTGTAGCAACTACCATTGGAATACTCACTCAAGATTCAACGCATATTTGTAAAGAATTTTCCTGACCATTGCTGATTTTCAAGCAAAAACGGAATATTTCCTGACTAACCCTGACCATTTTTTTTCTCTTCCCTGACTTTTCAGGTGAACACGAACTCTGAATCATTGGTAGCAATTAATTATTTCAACTATAGGTATATTTGACCATTGACTATAATTAGCAGATCATTAACTAAAAACCCAGTAAAATTCACGACCTATAGAGACGTTGTTGCTAATAGATCGCTATACACTTGTTAGATCAAATTGAAATTAGAAATGACCAAAACACGACTTTAAACGGGAAAACGACACACACAAAAGTAACCCCTACAGCGTTCTTTATGGAAAGCTCCCAATAGCTTGAAAGGAACCCTTTAACTCCACAATCAACGCAGTATTGTAAAATAGGTCTTTCTGAACCTCATACTAACCTCATTCTAGTAAAGTTGTATTCGCCTAGGAGAGCAATGCCTAAAAAAGAAAAAACAACAATGTAATGAGTGGCCCCATGGTGCGAGATTTCACAATTTAAAATTCCTATCACCTAGTTTAAAAAATGCCACCCCAATTAAGACCGTGAACTGCATGCACTTGAACTTTGGTTTCTTAAGTTTTATTGCCTTCCAACCCTTGGCGGTTGATCAAAGAAATGTCGCGTAAAGCCAGTGGTCAGTGTAATTCGCTTGGGGCCAGCATTAAGAACCACATGTGCAAAATTTCAGGAAGTCCCAGGGATTCGCGTAGGATAAACATCGGTCCTTTTGTAGTAGCTATCAGTGCTTACCATCATGTGAATCTTATCATTTAAACGCCTGAAGCAATAGAATGCCTCAGCGCAGAATGCACACTATAGTCGAAGAAAACCAGAATGCGCATCAGCCTAATTTACACTATGTCACTTCTGATGAACATCAAAAAGGAATCATTCAAAGTGAAGATAAAAGTGGTTTACATTTTGGTGTTGGATGAAGCTCATTTTGAAATAGTATGCCTCAAAAACAATGGCATGTGATGGCCTTGCCATTTAAAAGAATTTACATTTGGCGTGTGATTTCACATAAGAAAATCAACAAATGAATGTTCTTTTATTCGGCTATGTTGTCACAGAAACCTTAGAACATTTTGCTACATCCATTGACAACGCCTTCCAGAGCTCTTATTTCATTGAATTCATCAAAAGTAGGAAGGTCTATTTCTTTTAAAGTTCATTTTCTGTTTACACTCGTTACTTTCAAAGACATCTCGAAAGTAAACGTACTAAAATTGATCCAAATGCTTCAATCGTTCACTTTCGATGAATCCAAACTCAAAGGCTGTTTGCACTTGTCACTTTGGAACATTCATCCAAGATGATCATTCGAAGAGACTTGTCTAAATTCGCCGCAGGGAATAGAAAAGCTATGAAAACGCGAATCCAAAGATTAATTTGTGAATGGAGTAACCATTAATAAATTGTAATGAAATGACATGATGCAAAATCTGAAGAATATCGTAAAAATGTTATGAGACAGGCGAAAACATCATACATGACCAAGCATAACGAGGAAAATAAAACTTTCCAATACAAATCTTCTTTCAAAAAGGCCTACAGTGGCGCCATAAAGTACTTGGACAACGTGAAAATGGTGAATAAATACAAAACTAAAATATCTAAAAATATGAAATAAATGAAGCTCATCGATATCTGAAACTATTCTTACACGTGTATGTTTCAAGCTGAAACACAAATGTTATTTATATAACAAAAAGGAAAAATGACATGGTCAGAAAGTATTTGGACAGATTTTGCATAACTGTTAATCAGTATGCAAAACCTTTAAAGTCGAGAGTTCATTGTGCAAAGTAAGTAAGCTAGTATAAGGGCATGTAATTCGAAAATGTGGATTGATGTTTGCCATATCACTTACTTAAAATGGCCAAAACAGTCGAAACTTCTCAGCATGTACGTTGTAAAGTTATAGAGTTGAGAAATGAAAAGAAAACGTATAGGGAAATTGCCAAAATGCTAAAACTACCTCTGCCAACAGTTGGATATATAATTAAATCGTTTATGGACACTGGATCATTACTAAATAGACGACGAGCAGGGCGACCTAAAGTGCTGAATGAAAGACAAAAACGCTCGATTGTGAACCATGCCCAGAAACATCCCTTCAAAAGTGCCCAGGAATTAGTAAATATGGTCGAAACAACAGCCCAGCAACACGTTAGCAAATCTACAATCAAAAATGTGCTGAACAGGGCCAATTACCATGAAAGAGCTGCACGGAAGAAGCCATTTATTAGTGAAGTCAGTGGAGAAAAGAGACTTAAGTTTGCTAAAGAGCATCTTAATAAACCAATCTCATTCTGGGAAAGTGTTTAGTTCACTGATAAGAGCAAATTTAATATTTTTGGGAGTGATGGCCGAACGTATGTGTGGCGAAAGCCAAATGAAGAATTCGCTCCAGGAAAAGTCTCTCACAGTGAAACATGGAGGAGACCATGCCATGGTCTGGGGCTGTGTATCTTCAAAATGTGTAGGTAATCTTGCTTTCATTGATGGCATAATGAATGCAAAAATTTATGTGACCATTTTGCAAGATAATTTGAAAAAAGTGTAGAGGATTTAAACATGCAGGGCACCTTTGAATTCCAACAAGATAATGACCCGAAGCATACAGCCATCATAGCCCACAAGTGGTTGCTGGATAATATTCGTAGGAAGCTGCGAACCCCACCTCAGTAACCAGACATCATCATTATTAAAAATTTGTGGCATCAATTAGACGTACAGGTGCGGAAACATAAAATAACTGGAAAACAACGACTGCAGGAAGTACTCCAAAAAGAGTGGCATAAAATTGACATTAACTATATTAAAACATTAGTTTATTCTATGCCAAATAGGCTGCAAGCCATCATTGATGCAAATGGTCTTCAAACAAAGTATTAATAACTATTTGCAATTCATTTCCTTTATTACACTTAAATGCAAAAAATTCGACTCACCATCTTGAATCAGGAAAAAAATGTTTTTCTCAGCAACGAAAAATGTCTGATTTAAAATAGAAAAAATGCATTTTGTAAACATGTTAATGTTTTTTAAAGATCAATTAATTTGCATAAAAGTCCTTATGGATATTTGAGGCAGAAAATGTTGAACTTGTAACAACCCAAATTTGCATTATTGATTACATTTGCATTCTTGCACCCTGGTGGCTTTAAAAGTGTTTGTGAATGCAATTTAATTATCAGAACTTAATTACAGTACACTTAGCACACATCCAGCCATATTGTTAATTAATGGTTTCTCAATGAAATTGCCACAGCACCAGAAATAGCCACACAAGTTGTTGCTTTACGTGATGTAGGGCATAGCTAGAGAGTTGTGGCTCTCCAACTCAATATCAGCCAATCAGCTGTTCGAAGGGTCTGCCAACGTTATGAGGAGACTGGTTCCTTCAACAGGCGATCAGGTTCAGGCAGACCTCGGTCCACAACTGAGCGAGAAGATCGCTTCATTGCATTGACATCCTTGCGAGACCGACGA
>JAQIXS010006449.1:0-10708 GCA_034700785.1 Rossiulus vilnensis | reverse complement strand
TTGGAAAATGGACGATGACAGATCTAGAACGCCATCTCTCGGGACATCAAAACTGCAGGTAAGGATTTTTATTTATATTTAAGGCTAAATGAATCAATTAGTGGCGAAAAACGTCGTGTTTCGCGAGGTAAAATGCGATCGAATTATGATCCTTGTCTGAGCTAATTTTTTTTAAACCATTTGTATTTGAAAGGTGCCATGGCATAAAGGCATTAAGCACCAGACTCCTCAAGATGCGTTTCTCAGCTCAAAACGTCGTATGTGCCATTCCCCACCTGCTACAGTAACGAGGTAGCAGTTGGGACACCCCTAGACCCCCTTGTGGAGGGAAAATTGTCTCTGCCTCCCATAGAAACGTAATGCTTAATGCGAAACATCCGTTTGTGGTAGTCAATATCTGACTTATTTCTTCATTTTAATGGAAAATGAAAAATAAAACAAAACATTTGAGCACTAAAAACTGAAAATATCCAAGGAACAAAACCACGCCAGTGTTCCTAAAAAAACATGTTTCAGGAGTGGGTTTTTAAAACCCGGACGTGAAAATCGTACTTGCCACTGAGAAGAGGGCATTTTCAACATATATGCGCGGTGCCATGCGCGTGGCACATACGACTGTATGGTAGAATTTCGACAAAAATTTTTTCTGTTTTCGTAATGAAACGCCGTAGGTGTGTGACGTCCGAATCCGTTGTTTACCCAGCTGCTGGATGTCACTATCCGTATTGTTCACGGAACCATCCAGTTTTTTCCCCCCTCTCTCTTGATAAGTTTATTTTTTTTGCCGCTTGGCAACTTATGGTTTGGCACCCGTAGCTTCATTCAACCCAGCTGCTTCGAGCAGGTAGGTCACTGTGCCGATGCCGTCGTTTGATATTGTCCATCACGTGTCAACTATCTGAAGAGTTCGATAAAACTACAAAACTGTAAAGATTTTATTTGGAAAATTGATGTATTTACATGTGCAGCGCTTGTCGTTGTACCCCTGGTTCCGGGAGTTGACATCTTCGTGGGTTTCCAATCCACGTTCCAGTCTTTCGGTTGCAATGACTATTTTTATCACACGAGTCTCTTAGTCATGCCTCCTGGACACTCGTTGTCCCTCAGGCCGGTTCGGGCGATGCAGGTTCCGCGTCAAACGTCTGGACATTTCCTCCCTAAAATCGTCCGCGACTGTAGAAGCTTCCTCGTACTTACGTATCTTCTGTCTTACGTTAAAACAAAACTCCGACGGTCGAACGAGGTTTGTTCCGACTAGATGCGCTCGACTCGCTGTTTCACCAAACCCCGATTTCTCGCCCGTGCCGTTCACACCCGCGTGACGCCGTACGTGTTGTTGTTGTTGTTGTTGTGGGGAGGCACTTCCACCTCAGCGGTGGCCTCGTACAGCGGGTTGCGGATCAGGTTTACGGTGCTCGATGTCACGGCATCCGTGAAATGCACTGAAACGAGCGGAACGAATGTGAAAAAAAAAAACGGGAGCTGGTTGAAGAAACGTCAAACGTTTGGTCCATCGGCGTAGCTCACCAGACGTTCCGTTGTGCGAGCTGTACGTTCCTCGTCCCGATTCTTTCGCGTCCAGCGCTTTGCTGGCCTTGTCGAGCAGCTGAAGCAAGAAGACCTTGTCCTTGGCATCCTGTTGATAAGGCAATTTTTTTTTGAAAGTCATGGGAAAGTATTAATTGCCTCTTCGTCCCCTCCCCCTCCCCAAAAATAAAAACAATGGTGTAGAGCCAGGTTCTTTACCAATTGTACTTGGTGCTGTATCCTCTCCACCAGGTTCTTGGTGGCTCCGGCATGGGATCTCGCTTGAAACGCGATGGCACTTGGGTTATCGGAACGGAAAACGAAATCAATGTTTGCCAAGGGTTGAGATGACGAGGATCACAAGGGGAAGATCTTATCCGTCTTACCAAAGCACCACCAGGATTCCTCCCACGCAGCCGGGAAGGCTGACGAAGTACATGAAGTGTCCCAGGGCCTCGCTGTTGACGCGATAGCCCTGGAGGACGTCCACGATCACGTCGTACACGGAGGCCTGGCCGCTGAAGGGACCGCAGTTCTGGGACGGAGCCATCCTGCGGACGAAAGCAGCGTTAATGGAAGAATACCTTCCGGCGGTTTCGGAGCCGAGCGTGTCGTCGACGGTACTCACGCGATGATGCTGTAGCCCACGGGGACCAGCATGGCGACGAGGCCGAGGAAGGCGAACGAGAGGAAGACTATCCGTGTCTGGGTGGCCCCCCATGGCTTGGCCGGAGGGGTGCAGGCGAACTTGATGTGCAACTATGTGATGGAAAGGGAAACGTCGTAAAGAGTCCGAGGGGGAAGAATTCTCCTCATCGGACATGTCTTCCGGTTCCACGACAGTTCATCGCATCGCCTTTTTTGCAGTGGACGAATAATTGCAAGTGCGGAAAGCCGATAAAATCGAGCAAAACTTGAGTCTGTAAACTACTAAAACTGTTTTGTTAAAAACAATTTTTCTGGTGTTGTCCTAACGTTTAAACTTTTGCTAATAAAGTATTTTTTATAAAGAACGTGAGTTTTAATGCATCCTGCTGATGCATTTCGTGAACAATTATGATATTCCACACACAAATCCTAACAAAAACCGCAAACCTTAGCTAACCTAACCGATCCGTATTTGAGCGTGGAATTTTTGGAAAATCGACGACCCGTGTTTTTAGATAAAAAAGATGACCGCGACGATCTGTCGGTACACCCATCACGTCACCTTTTCGTAGAGGACGGTTCATAGCAAGTCTACAAACTGAAATTGTTACGGTTGCAATTGCATCACTTACGTTGTCCTAACGTTTAAGCTTCAACTAACGAAGGATTATATATAACGCAAGTTTAAAGCATCTTACGACGCAAGATTTTGTGGTAAATTCTGAAATTGAGCGTACAAATCCTAACGAAGCCAGAACCTTTACCTAATCTAAACCTAACCTAGCAGTACCGAACGTATCCGATTCATATTTCAACGAAAGGTGACCGCCATGAACCGTCGGTGCACACCCCATATTCCACCGCGTACCTGTTTGATGTAAAACGTGATGAGAAGCTTGATGATCACCAGTCCGGATATCATCGGAAAGTAAAAGGAGCCCAGCCTGGAGAAAGCGCGAAAGAGAACGTATCGGAAATGAAGTCATTTTAATGATGATGAAACCCATAGCGTTGCAGAAATTGGCCGATGTTAAATATCTCAAGCCAACACGAGCCAATCGAAAGCCTCACCAGCACAGCATCTGGGTGTAGATCAGGTTCCACGTGTTCCACGCCAGGTTGAACTCGGGGTTCTTGACCACCCTCCGCTTGAACACGTACGTGTGGACGACTCCGACGAGCAGAGAGAACGCGTTGACCACCACGAAGTCCACCAGGAGCAGGCGGTAAATCTCTTCGCCCAGCTTGTTCTCCCAGCACTGAAATCGGGACACGGCGCAAGGCCGATTAGCGGCGGAGTTTCCGCGAACTGGCCCTCCTCTCAAATGCACCAAAGGCTCACCAAGTCCGTGTTGCTGACCCCGTAGTTGACCGCGAACCAGAAGTAGCAGAGGACGCCCAGCACGGTGAGCAGCAGCGACATCATTCTGACCATGGTGCAGTACACTTCGGTGCTCTTCTCGCGATAGCCCTCCCACGTGACGAGCAGCGAGAAGACGAAGGGCAGCACGACGAGGAAGACCGTGATGGTCAGCGGAAAGGTCATCTCTTCCACGACCGGAATGTCGATCTGTTGAAATGGTGGCAAAAGTACGAAAGTTTTACTTTTTTTCTCCAAAAAAAAATTTGTTTTTTTATCTCTCAAAAACGGTGTCTACTGGTATGGAAAGTCATGGAAAAGTCACGATGTTCACTTAAGGGTCATGGATTTTTTATTTTTTTTATTTCACTGATTCACACAGCATTTTGGATTCGAATTTCCCAATTTATATTTATTTGTTATTTTTATTTTTTATATAAAATTTGTTATATTTATTTGTTAATTACATATTCATTATCCTTTGTGTTTTCTCTTTTCGTGATTTCGTGATTTCTTTATTAAATTGCTGACTTAATTTAAAAAGTTTAAGCAAACGTAATTTAATTGGCACGGGACATGTTTTTTTAGAAGTCGGGGAATTTAAAGAGTACCCAAAAGCAGTAGACACCCTGGTAAAACCGAGAATCCAGAAAAAAAAATACCTGAAAAGCGTTCGTGTCCAGCAGGTACCACACGGTCACTCCGCTTCCGGCCAAAATGGCCGCCACTATGGTCCAGTTCACCGCGATCCGGCAGAATTTCTCCAGCTTTTGCAGGCACGACATCGGTTCGCTGTCCTTCCGCAAGTGCTGCAGTTTTTCCTGCGGGAGGAATTTTAACGTCAAAACTTCAAGTTTCGCATTCAAAACTTGGCGTTTCATAACAAGACTCGGGGTTTTGCATCGAAACTTGGGTTTTTTCCTCACCTGGAATTCTTGCCTCAGGCCGATCGTCTTGTACTCTGCCGCTTCGCCTGAAGTGATGCCAAAGTCCCAGGCGCAGAAGACCATGTTGCAGAACGTGTGCACGCCGTAGCCTGAGTGGTACTCGATGTACTTCTTGTAGGCGTTCGCCACCCACCTGGCCAGCAGGCAGAGGCAGATGAGGAGGTGGCACACGGTGGCCAGGAGATAGGCCAGCGGAAGGTTGTAGTAGCGGCCGCCGGACACGCCGATGGTCTCGTTGACGTAGGCGCCGTAGTACAGCTCAGTGGTCGCCAAGAAACCCTCGGAGTGGAGAAAAAACCGCCAAAATATCAGAAAAAATTCACAGATTTCAGTAAACGTTCCTCAGGTATTTTTAGCCGAAGTAATGATGATGAAAGTAACGCATTTTAAGCAAACGGTTTTTTGAGATCTTAAGACCACTAACAACGAAAAGCTCTTTTAGAAAAAAAAACAACCACCCCAAAACAAGCAGTAATAAAGGGAATGGGTGGGCGTGATGTTTTCAGCAGAAAAAACAAGATTTTGTTGCGATTTCCTCGATTGTTTCAAATAAGCTGATGACGAGAGGAACGCCTTTAGCAAACGTTTTTGAAAAATAGGACTGCGAATGTTTAATTTAGGATCATCTCTCTCTGTCTCTCTTTTGTTGTTTGTTTTTGATATCTGAGGGCCGAGGCCACAAACAACGTGATTGGTTGAAACTTTCTCGATGCCTTTCGGGGGAGAAAACAAAAACGGTAACAAAAGGTTATGACGGCGGGGAGTGCATTTTTGGCACAAAAATGAACGCATTCACGTACAACTCCGATGTGTCGGGAAGAGCATATGAACACGAATTGGTTGGAAGGTTAGATTACGTCACACTTAGTGTTGCAGTTTGTTTTCTTAGTTTTAAAGGATTGATTTTTACAACGATGTTTAAATCTGCATAATGTCATCAGAAAGTCTCAGAAGTGAATTTTGTTTGTGAATTCGGACATTCCTCTGTACTTACAGCTCCGGTGACCACGTCCGTCCACTCGAACTCCCGTCCATCGTCTTCCTCGTCCCCATCCTCGTGGTTGGTGACCAGGCTGTAACTGGTCCTCTCGTCCGGATGCCTCCCGTCGGACGACTTCCTGGGAGTGCGGCGGCCAGGGTCCATCGCCGTCACGTTGTCGTAGGGCGCCGGCAGCAGTTGGACGTCGTGGTTGGCCGCGGTTTGGTTTTGGCTGGCGGCGCCGGAGCGCCACAGAAGCTGAGGTATCAAAATGAAGGATGCGCTGGAAAACAACGAGGAAGCCGATCGTATCAACGGTGAATTTCGAGTGCCCTGCCGCATTTCGGCGGTGCCGCTTAATGCTCACCTGATCAAAAAGATGACCACGTTCAAGAAGACTAGCTGCTGCAGAAAGTAGAAGTAGTAGGCCACGGAGCCGCCGAAGTGACCCTCGAGCTTCCGCAGGTTGCCGTGCCAAGGATCCAGCATGCGGAATCCCTCGCGAGCCTTCGCCTTCATCATCCGGAAGCCCTGCGAACGATAAAAAAACCGTTTTTGGGCAATTTCAGTTTGCGAACATTGGAATCCTTCAGGAATCTGACCACTGGTCACCAGTGTTTCCGTTAGAAATTCCAGGGTTTCCACAAAACCTGGGAAACCAGGGAAAGTCGGGAGATTTTGACTGAAGCTACGGGAATCCTAAAATTATTCCGAAATACTCGGTTAATCCATATGAATCATCGGGTTTCAGGCAGCTGCATTTACCACTGAGTGATCACATTGCAAGAACTGGAAACTGTCCACGTTTTTTTTTTGCTACAGGAATGCAAATGTTCTTGGCGACACTAACGCCGTGCTCGCAGGAACATGTCGGACAACCCGCACCTCACCTGTTTCATCTTGAACCGCACGCTGGTCCCCCTTCCGGCCCTCCTCTTGGCCGCCACGGCCTCGTTGATGGTGGTGGACACGGTCTTCTTCAGCTCCCGCTTCTTGTGCAGGGAGCAGTGGATGTCCCTGATGACCTCCAGCCGCAGCTGCTCCGACTCCGGATCGGCCTTGTTGAGCTGCGGGTCGCCCGAGATGTTCTCTATCACCACGTCGTCCTCCAGCTCGTCCCGGCTGCGGCTCATCGCCGCCTTCCGGATCCGCATGGAGGAGAAGCGCGTGCGCTTCATGGTGCAGAAGGCGTTGGCCTCCCCGCTCCGGGTTTTGGTCAGCCGGGACACTCCGCTCTCTGAGGAATTTCAAAGTCGAAAAAGCAATTCGATTCAACATGATCAATATGATTTTGTGTTCTCAGACAAAGTATAATTTTCAATAAGTCCCATGTATTAGGGATCAGGGAAAAAAAACTAATCTCGATTTAAAACCATCGTTTGAGTTACCCATCTGGTAGTCGCGGCGAACCATGCACGACTTCTTGGGCGTCCTCGTCGGCAACGTCTGGAAGTTGCTGGACGAGCCTTGGTCATTGAACGCCGACCGTTCCGATGACGCTGTCCTCCACGGTGATCCATCGTCCAGACGCCGTTCGTTCAACGAGCTAGTTTCCCCATCTACATTGTAAAAGGTGGATGAAAATAAGCCGTGACTTTGAAACACAGTTTTTCCAGCGTTTTCCGGGACTCGCCCGGACCTGGGAAACCAGGAATTTGTCGGGGGGAAGATTGAAACGACTTGGAATAGTCATGGAATAACACCATTGATGGTTAATTATTAATTAACACCAAAGTCAAGACACGGGGAATTCTTCTGTTTTGAATCGTGTGGCATTCCTTGCATTTTCAAATCGTTACATCGTTGGTCAGGGAAATTTGTTTCGAAAAACTGGAAAGGTCATGGAAATAAAAATCAGGTAAATTAAACATTTCACTGTTATCATTTTTGGCACGGTTTCGGGGGCAGTGACAAGTGGTCGATTCTGCAAATCCTTGACCGATTTTGAAAGCTTGACAGTTCGCACTTGGGTTACTTACGTTAACTCTTTTAATAATTTTTTTAGTTCAGTTTTTGTTGTTTTATATTTTCTTGTTGCCGCCATCATACTTACAATTTTGCATCTCTATATCTTGGCCATCTTGGCCCAGATGCCGCGATGATCTTGGCATCGGTCGCGGCCCTCTTTGCCTGAAATAAACCGCAAACAAACAAACAATAAAGCAATTTATTTGGGGCTATACGGCGCAGAATGTGGCATCCAGCAGTGGGGAACTTTAATTTCCCTTTTCATTTCAAAATCCGCATCGATTGAAATTAAAAATGACATGTGAATAAACTTAATGTAAAATCAAGGACTTGAAAGCAAAGTTTAATACCCGAAATCATGTCATGTTTTACGACACAAGATGACGTCAAAATTCAACTCCAAATAATGTTGAAACCATACCTTGGTTTTAGACGGTTGTCAGCTTATTATAATAATAACCGAATTTACTTTTTTTTCCTTCTAGTGGATAAGAAAACCATTTTGCTCTTCTTTTATTTTATCAAACAAGAAAACAAAAATCCTCAACAACCCCACTTCCATTTGGACATTTCCGTTGGACATTGGATTGTTTTGTAAAATTATTTTTAGACCTTAATTTTTTCTAGTCCTGTCGAAAGTACATGTAATGAAAGCGAATGATCCCAGGGGATAATTTATCGACTCATTTGTGAACTCGGTCCATCCCGTACTTTGAATGGATGCGTTTTTCGATCTTGCAACTCGAAGATATGTTATGAAAACAGCGTTGACCTCGCCGACCCTCCCTAAAACATTCTCTGGGCCCACCCACCGACCGCACTTTGAGAAAAACTTGTTTGACCAATACCTTTTATGCGCTATGCAAACTGTTGTTTTAATTGAGTTAATAATGATAATAATAAAAGATCGGCGTTAGTTTGGTGCGATTGGAACCCCACTGGGAGTTTTAACATCAATTTTTTTTTTACTACGGTATTGCTATTAATAGTTTTATGAAATATTTTAAGAGGCGTTTGGGATGCATCGTTACATCGTCCCACAAGTTTATTGAATATCGGACGTGGGTTAAAAAAACTGGAAAGTAATATGCCAGTGAAACTTATTTTTAATACTACCAGATGACACTTGTTTTCAGAATGACATGCACTAAAATGCCCCATTTTCTGGTATGTATGTCCCGGAAAATGTCATAGTAACAGTTGTCATTACAAGCATTCCCATGCGAATCATTTTGGAAATATTGCAGGATGGAATGATTCGCGACTTTTGATCCGCCCACCTTGTACAATGCGTGTCTACAGGGTGTCCGAAAACCCCCGTCCCACAATGGATGGTCAATTCTCACGCCAATGGACACGATATAGCTGGCAAACATCGTAAAAATTAACTGCGCCATCGTCACGCGATCTGGCAGTTCATTTGATTTAAAATAAACACTCGAAATTGGCTGAGAATTGAAAAATCCATACCGATCAATTTTAAAAAAACAGATACGTTTGATAGAAGTTCATATCACCTCAGCGAGGTGACCTCACCCATGTTGCATTTTACAACCTGTAATGTTTCATTATTCAACCAAAAAACGTAACTGCTAGGGGGACTACAAAAGTTTGAATATTTTAAAAGTTAAACTGAATTTTTTTTTATTTGACTGCATTTTCCACAGTGCAAATCATGTCATTTTGTTCAATTTTTTTCTTAGCGTTTTTAATCACATTTTTTAATCTGAGTTTATCTGATTGGTTTGAAACGAAATTTGACTTCGTTTCAAGGATATTGTCAAAATATAGGAATACATAGGAAGGGTTAAAAAATATGGGAAATCTCGGAACACTTTACAGCCTGATTTCGATATGCAGCATTTCACTTTACAGACAACATTTCAGGAACCCATCCAGTGGCGCACCCAGGGACCTAATTTTTGGGGGAAGGGCGGGGAGGGGGGAGAGACCATTAACGTCATTACATGTAAAAGAAACGCCGTAGGCGAAATTTTTGGAAATTTGGGTTTGAAATCCGGGATTTTAGCCTTAACCTTTTATAAATATTTTTGCCGTTATTAAAAGAGACGCCGTAGGCGAACTTTTTGAAAAAAACTGGATTAGAAATGATTGTAAAATACAACAATTTAAGCAAGAACATGTAATTTATCTAGTATGAAATCATGTGCTGTCTTTGGCTGTCTGGGGTAAAGACTGAACCCATATAGACTGTAATGCGATTCACGGCACACCCTGTAAAGCGCCTCGCACGTGCATCCAGCGCGTGGGCGTATCGTACAGGGTGTCCCTCGCGGATTTTTTTTGGGGGGGTGGGGTGGAACAAAATAGCCAAAACTCGATAGAAAGTTGATGAAATTAAAAAAAAAAATAAAACCAACCTTTCTTGTTCTCTTCTTAGCTAAGGGTTATCCCGAGTGCCACGAGTGCGATATAGGAAAAGTTTTCTCTGGACGCGTTCTTCCTCGAGTTTCCTCATCGTCGTTTTGGCGAACATTTCGTCGCTTTTCCACGCTTCTTTTGGCACATCGTTGAATTCAACGCGCCGTCCTCCGGTTGAACGGCCGAAAAATGCGGCGGCGGTGGCGGCACTGCTTTTAAAATAAAAATCAAGACTGCAAATGGAGGAAGAGGAGGAGGAGTAGCAGGCAGTAGGTACAAAAGTCCCGAATATGGAACAGTTCATTCGCGAATGGAACCCAGGGGCGGCCATTTCGAAGGCGAATTTTCGCCGGTCTCCACGGATTCCTCCTCCCGGTCCTCACAGCCCGATTTCGCCCGCATTTCGGGGAGGGTTGCGGGGAAAAAATACTGCTAGTCGAAGCCGCGATGTCCGCCGTAAACGACGACGGAAGAAACGAAGCAGCTGAAACTTACGGTGAGTCCCGCTACACCCTCCCTCCTGTTCTGTTTCCTCCTAGTTCCTATTCGGTCTTTTTCTACGTTATCTTTTTATGAAACCCGATGTAATTCGATTGCCTACCTGATTTCTCCTTATCGGTTTTTTATCCGGAAAAAGACATAGTTTTGTTTTATTTCGTCACTCGGCTTATTTCTTCCCCCCCCTGCTTGATTATTGCGGCATTTGCACACAAAAAAAAACCCCCGAAAGAATGGAACGCTAGTTGAAAACGTTCGAAAAAAAATGGAACGAATGGGGAATTTCGAACGTGCGCGCGTGAACCGGATGCGGATGTTGCGTCACTGGTCACGCGCTGAGAGAAGGGGGGCGTCCATGTTAGGCTTTGACGATCCTTTATGGACGACCCCGAAAAAGGG
>JAQIXS010006448.1:0-10710 GCA_034700785.1 Rossiulus vilnensis | reverse complement strand
GGCCGTATATGGCTCATGCATGGCTAGTTATGACAACGATAACATCATATATGACCATATTCAACGTTTGAACCAGGGTAACTTTCAAATTCAAATGCAATAAAACTTTTTGCCCCTTAGAGGTTTGCAAACATGCAAAGCACAACAGCTTTGATTGATTGCCTGTGATTCGTAAAGTTCATATTAATCCATCGTTTTCCTTCCGCTAGTACGATGGCGTTCGACCATTCTTCATGACAATCGAAGTGCCAGAAAGGTGCAAGAGTGGAGAGCAGGTTGGCGTCAGGGTAGACGTCTTCAACAACCAAATGTCTGGTATTTTCGTTACCGTTGTCCTGAAGGCCTCGGATGATTTCAAATTCATTCACGTTGAGGACGAAGGCTTCGTTTTGTCTTATCATGCCCGTACATCTACCGGCGATCACCAGCATCAATCATGGGTAAGAAAATACTTTTATAACACTTGCTAAATTATCATGCATGTTGGACTAATTTTTAACATGGCTTCCTTTTCCCCCTAGATTGAGCCAAATGATCAAATTGTGGTGTACATGCCTATCGTGTTCACCAAGCTAGGAGACGTGGAAGTCTCTGTGGAAGTTTGGACAGCTCTAGCCAGGGGGGCAGACTCTGTGACAGTGACTGTCGTGGTGAGCGACCTTAGGGAAGACAGGGGATTCCCGAATGGATGTCTGGATTGAATTTACAGTTTAGGTTTTCATCGAATGTAAATTCATTTGCTAGCCAAACGGAGCCAAGCAGCGTCTGCACACCTCCATGATGCTCGATCTGAAAACCCACCCCTATCTCATCAAGTACCTGGACATCAACGTCACTGAAACTCCAGTCGTGCCCTATCAAAGGTGGAGGCGATACGTGTACGGTTCTCCCCAGTCCCACCTTTCGTTAGTTGGTAAGGAGTTTTGAATTCTGAGGTCGAAACCATTTCGCTGCGTGCTTTAAAGAATTTGATTGACTTTGCAGGAGATGTGTTTGGACCCGTCTATGAGCCGGATGAAATCACGACTGATGTCTTGCTCGACAAGCCTTATCACAGCTGCGAGGCGTTGGCGTTCACCTTCGGAGCCAATGCTTGGATGCTCCACTACCTCCGTCTGACCAATCAGCTGTCCAAAACCATGCTGCACAAGTCGTTCAAGCACATGCGCTACTTTTACGGATCTGTGTTGAATTTCAGGAATCCCGATGGATCGTTTTCGATGTGGGAACGATTTGAGCCGAGCGTATGGCATGTGCTGTTTTTTATCTCTTGTTTTTTCTTAGGCCGCATGGTTCCAATATGCCTAAATTTAAAATTAAGTATTCACTAACGGAAGAAATTCAATGTTGGAACAAATTTTATTTGAAACAACTTGAAGTGTTTTTTTATTTGTATAATGCCATATTTTGTAACTTTAAACAAAACTTGTGCGATGACATGATCGCTGATTAAAATGCAGAAGTATCACTGCTTAATTTTTTTACAAAATGATTTGTCAAGGCATAAAGACAATTTTATAGAAGTCTTATCGAAATTAACTTATTAAAGGTAATATTAAAATAACATGGTTTTTAAAAGTACTTCCTTTCGACTCATAAACTGTTAGAAACTGCTTCTGAAATTTGAATTGTTTGGTTTAAAAGTTTCAATTCCTTATTGTCATATTTTGCAGGCTGACTGCATACGTGACGAATGTGTTTCAACAAGCTGTGTTCTCTGACTGGGAGAACGTGTTCTACATTGACCCTAACGTCATTTCCAAGGCAGTGGAATATCTTCTGAAACACCAGACGCCCGAAGGTGCATTCGTCGAATCGTCTAGGTTTCACTTAAATTCGAAATTTGATCCCTCGGTAAGGAACCGTATTATAGGATTGTATATTTTTGCTTTAAAAATAATTGTCCCAAATCGGAGTCATCTCTAGATGACTTATACGAATGCTATGATTTAGACGAAGTACCTGCGCCATTCGAGGCTTCAGAACATACCGCTGACGGCGTTTGTGTTAATCACACTTGGCGAAATCGAGGACATTCCTGGAGAAATTCGCATCAAGGCAGCCACGGCTAAAGCTCGAGCCATGCACTTTTTGGAGAAGAACATTCACACCCTAACTGACCCTTATGAAATTGCGATCACGACGTACGCTTTGACTTTGGTGAATAGCGTGGAACAAGAGGAAGCCTTTCGCAAGCTGGACAAGATGAAATTCATGCAGGGTAAGCTATCCCAAAAACAAGTCCTTAGCAAAAGGACAACTCAGAATTTAAGCCAAATGTTTATTTTGAAAATAATTCAGGGCTTAATATTTGCACTGTCACTTGAATGTGATTTGTAAATTTAGCTCAATCTGCTATATCGTTATACGTTTTAATTATTTGCGTTAAACGTTCAAATCTTAATGCACATTAGAGCAATATTATTTTAACACGGGTTTGCATCAAAAAGCAATAAGGATGCCGTGAAGTCTTTTTTAATTATATTTTTTTTAGTGAATCATATTTATAAAAATTACGAAATGACTCTTGCAAGGCAATATTTATACCATAATTTGCTACTGCAGTTATATGAGTAGAATAACGGCATTTGTGACGTTGCATTATTTAACCTGTAATTGGAAACTATACATTTACTTCAAAATGACGTGAGTGATCTTTTTGACGTTTCTAGTATTACAGAATGTTTTTGATACTTTTTGTTTTGATAATTATCGCACATTATTGCTGTATTTTTTCCTAGTGATGTTCGAAATTCTTCCACTCGAAACTTTTGTAGAGAGAAATTCTGCGGATTTTTCATTACTTTTTGTCAACTGATTTGCATTTTAGAGGGCCGTGCTTACTGGTCAAGACAAGAGAGACCACAGTCCGACGTTTATTACGACAACCAGAGACCTTTGCAGCTTCCAAGGCTTCCGGTGAAGGACGATGCCCTGAGCGTTGAGGCTTCTTCGTACGCCCTTCTGGTTTACATCGCCAAGGAAGGCCTGATTCAAGAACATATTGTCCGCTGGCTCAACACCATGCGATGCAATGATGGCGGCTTTATCTCATCGCAGGTACTCAATTTTTCTTTCATTTCCCAAATTTTACTGCGATTTTGACAATTTAACACTCATACTCTGATTCGAACCATTTTTAGGATACTCTAATTGCTATGCAAGCGTTGACAGAGTTCACCTTCCGAGCCCGCCTTCGTGAGATCACTGATATGAGGATCACTATGAGGCCTTCATCTAGTCCAGAACTGGAAGAAACTCTAAAAATTACTCCCGACGATCTAGCCACTTTACAAGTTATTGAGGTTTGTTTGGCGCAAGATAACACATTGCTTAAAATTCTTTTTCTGTTATTAACACATTTAATTTTTTGACAGATTCCTAATGTATGGGGCCATGTTGAGGCCACAGCCAAAGGCGCTGGATATGCCATCACTCAGTTAGATGTGAGCTACAGCGTGGACCGCCCTGACTTACTCATCGCACCCCCGCAGAGGGCTTTTGATCTGAAATTGGATTTGCGTTTCTACGGAAGAAATAACTCTCACATCAACATTCGAGCTTGTCAGAGGTATGACGAAGTTGCAATTTTATTGTGGATTTTACAATGTTAAACGACATATTTGAAATTCTTGAATAGAGGAAAATTAATATGTAATTATCCCCCTATGAGATATTATTTCTAAGATAAAATCTATTTTAACAGATGGATTCTTCAAGATGAAGCGAGGCAAAGCGGTGTTGCAGTTTTTGAAATGGATGTTCCCACGGGATATTACCAAGATAAACCGCGCCTCTTCGACTATGTTTACAGTAGAAAGGTTCCGAATCTCAGAAGAATGGCTGTTTCGGATAGAAAAGTATATGCTTATTTCGATTATGTAAGTAAACCTGATTTAGTAAGTTTTTATATTTACAGTTCCCTGCCACTAACATATTAACCAATTTCTGGTATAATACCCGCACATTTTTGCTTAAAATACTTGTTATAATTGCTAAATTAATTTTTTACAGTATAGAATTGGTCGTCTTCTAAGATTTCCGCAATGTTTTACAGTATTTTAAAGTTTATTAAATTTGTAATAAGTAAAAATTTAATACATTTGAAAAACCCGTTATGCTTCTTGCAATGCAATGCATCACTGCAGAAAAGAGCCTTTTTAGGAAATCGTGTAATTTTTTTTCTATTAATTTAATATTTTATAAATTTTATAAACAAAAGGGTAATTTGAATTATACAATTATAATGTGTATTTGTAACTTTTTGGTTCAGCTTCAAAAATTGAAAACTCGTTGCTGATAACTGGTCCCATTTTTTATTTCTCACAGCTGGATGGCAATTATACTTGCATAAATTTTGACATTCAACGATGGTATCCTGTGGCCAATTTATCGCAGTATAACTTGGCGAGAATTTACGAGTATCATTCTCCAGGTTAGTTTGAGACCAGTTGTTTTTAAGACCGAACTTGGGCATTGTAATTAACGTTTCAATTCATTTATCTTTTAGAGCGTTATAATGAGAGCATCTTCGAAGCCTACAGCTTGTACGTAATGGACATATGCCAAGTGTGTGGATCCTACCAGTGTCCATATTGCCCATACTATAGTGATGGACCCACATTTATGCCTAATATGCTGTTGACTCTGATGTGCCTTTTCTTAACGATGGCTGGCAGCGCGGAATATTTTGACTTCATGGCTGTTTTAAAATGGAGGACTTCAAACATATTCAAACAATGGAAATCATTGGTGATATTACTACCGTCGAGAAGGACGCTCGCTTTACCCGTTTTATTATTTGTAACAGGAGCGCTATGTTTTAGTTGCTTGTGGATACAAACTGCCAATATTGGAAGGTAAAGGGAAATGATGCAGTGGAGAACAAGGAAAAAGCTCAAAATTTCTGTCTTGAATTCCGTTGTTATAATTGAATTGTCAAACAAATATATGCAGCAGTTTTATAAAGGTTTGCAAAGATTTTATGCTGACTTGTTTATTAAAGAATTAGTACTTTTTTAAAAAATATTTTTGTTATAGTGTCTTCATTGAAGGGTTTTATCAATTTTTTTAGTCAAGTGCAATTTGCTATTTTCTGTACTTTTGTATAAAAAATGCCCATATGGTGCTTAAGATAACAGCTGTATATTGCAATAAAGACAATCTTTTAGCATAATATTAGCCATTGTTACCCATATAACTATCACTATAGGGTGAGGAGGACACTCAGGACAGAGGGTGTGGTCGACTCGAACGGCATTTTTTGATAGATTTTTTATTTGATTTTTGATATAATGTATTTTCTCGGATATTAGCCCGTGCGCGTATAAGCCGCATCCTGAAATTGGACCTTAGTTTTCAGAAAAACTAAATTAGTCATAAAATTGACTTTTTATTTAGTTTATTAGTGATAGTTAATTTGTTTCCTTCAATCAGACTAAAATTGCCAGTAAAACCATTTTAAACTACCAATGCCACTAAGTGGTGAGGTCTTTATCTGTTTACTTTTGGAAGAAATAAAAAAATAATGTCAGCTCTTGAAAAGTGTGCGGCTTATACGTGAGCAAGTGTTGGTGAATACATTTTTGAATACGTACATTTGAAAGCATAGGTAAGAATTCAACGATTTGGTGTACCCTCGTGCAGAGGTTCTTAGCAGTTTTGCTATATTTATTTAGATTCGCTTTCTTAGTTTCAAAAGATTCGTAATAATTGATGCAGGGATGCAATTTGGATATCATAAATACCGCCTTTTTTGTTGTTTTCTGAGCTATAGCGCCGTAGCAATTTTGCACACCGCCGATCACGAGTTATAATTTCCACTAGGGATATCGCTCCCAATCAATAGGAACAAATTGGTATATGAAGAGTGGTAGCATTGCTTGATCATATGTTTTGTAATGACAAGATGGAGGCGAATGCTGACAACGAGCGCGAACCTCTCCTACAAACTGATCATGCTATCTTTGGTGGACAACAATTCAGAGAATTATTTCCGGATTTAGCGTCGGGTATGTATGAGCTATTTAAGTAAGTTTCGACGAGCGTCTATCAGTAGCCGTAAATTGGTGAAATTACACACAAACTCAGAGGGAGTAAGCCTAACTTTGCGGATGTTTTATATGGTCGGCGTATGGCATGTGTACTTGCAGTTCGAAGTGGAAGCGCTGCGTGCATTTCGTTCTCTTTTATGATGCCTGTTTTGCACAGTTGAAGAAGTAGTATAAGGCGGTGCTTATGTAGATTCTTAATTGGCTAAAATATGCTCAGAGCAATTGGAAATTTTGAGATAAGATCGAAGTTTCGTTACAGAAAGTACAAAGCAGGTAGGTACCGTTCATGTACCTACCGTGTGCCATATCATTTCAGTCAGCCCGGTTTAAATGCAAATAAAAAGCTGAAGGTTTTTCACTCTTCATATCGTGAAATATCTAGTGACTTTCATCAGTTAGAGATAACTTATCCCTTATCGCATTTAGTAACCATATGCTTGCCTAACTAAATTTGCAAGGGTATAAATAAAATTAAACCGCTTAACTATCATTTTTAGATAGCTTTTATGTTGTTTAATCGTTTATAGTGAAAATAATTCCATTTTTTTATGTTCACTTTAGAGCAATCAACGACCGTTTCTTCCGTTGGACCAGATGAACTCCCACCACCCTACACGGTGCCCTCTCAAGGAGGTGTACCAATGGTTACTTGTAGAGTTTGCCAAAGCTTAATTGACATATTGGGCAAGAGGGATCAACATGTGGTTAAATGTTCGGAGTGCAACGAAGCCACTGTGAGTTTTGCTAGACCTTTAAAACATTGTGGTTTCCTGGGATTCTTCTTGGGATGAGATTTTGGTTGCCTCATAAAAGAAAGTAACAACTTATTTATAAATTGCGAATTCAGTTATTTATAGTCGTACTGAGTTTTTCACTCATAGGCCAACTAATAATAAGCAGCATGTCAAAATGTCATTACATTTAATTGAAGCCATATGTAGGTCACGTGCATTGAATTCCAGTTGAAATGACCCCCACACGCTATTGCCAATTGTGGCTAGGGAAAAGAAACCAATTAGCGACCCTGAAACGTTTCTTGTAAAATTGCCATTTGCAGTGATCACTGACTTATAGGATTTGACAATAATAGAAAAGTACAAAGTTTAGTAATACCCTTGGGAACTGGAGAAGGCGAATGCCCTTTGGAGTCACCAAATCAAAGTTTGCTTGGTCTGACAAAAGTCCTCTGCTTGTTCCCAGCTATATTTGTTGTGTGACATTATGCTGTAGATTTTTTAGTATTTAATTTGTCAATGTTTGAGACTTAGTTGCTAACTGCTCATTATATGGAATTGTGTGTATTTATAACAAATGTAGGATTATCAACAAACCTTTAGAATAACATAAGGCATTATTTTCTTTACCCAAAATTACTGTTTTGTACTTTTATCTAACCATGTGTATTTTTATTCAAGCCGATTAAAAGCGCTCCAGCTGGTAAAAAGTATGTGCGTTGCCCTTGTAATTGTCTGCTCATCTGTAAAGCTGCATCTCAAAGAATCGCTTGTCCCAGGCCGAATTGGTAAACTTGGGTGGAACAATTGAATGTTTCGTTTCGATCCACATGTTGTTCAATCAAATGACCTTTTCCCTTCATGAATTAAACATAGCAAAAGGATAATCAACTTAGCACCTAGTCCGGTTCAAGCAACCATTCCTTCCAGCCCTGGTATGTGCAGGGTTTCTTGTGAACATTGCCACGACACTTTTCTGGTAGGTTTCTCCCCAGCAATACATGTAATATTGTTTATGGAGCTTGTAATCATTGTAACACTTGCTTTACATTTGCAGTTCAACACGCTAAACAATGCTCTTGCTCGATGCCCTCATTGTCGACGAGTGTATGTATTGCATGAAGGGACAAGTGATGCTTTCTTCCTCTGGGGAATATCAGTTTGGCTCATTCTCATTGTTTTTACTGAAATCCAGCTCATCAGTTGGTCCAGATTTTGCAAGAACGAGAGGAATACTGTTTCTGGTTTTATTTATTTTGTTTCTCATCATTGGCGTTGGAGTGGTGGTAAGTCTTTGCTTATAGGCTTTCTCAGCAATAATTTGAAGAAATAAACCTACTACAGGAATAATTTGACGTAAAGCTCAGAAAATGTGTTACGTTAACTTCACACAAAAACTGGATAATCAGATTTAGAGAAGTATCATGAAATAGTACGTGAAAGTAAAAAAAATGTGGAAATTTAGATAGCTTACGCATTTCGGTCATGCATCGATCTACATGTATGCATGCATTTCGCCCCGGTTAAATGTTTCTTAAACTTTTGTCACACGTTTCTGGACATTTTGATGCAAGTATTTTCAATAATTTCACTCACGTATTCACTAGTGTATCCATTTTTTTAAGGCTGGGACGTACAGCATTCTAAGCACCTATCCTGGATTATATGTGCCGTTTGTTGGTGAGTATTTAGCGTTTATTTGAATATCAAAGTAATGAGTACAAATTAAATTGCACTGCCTTCGAGTAAATTTATACTGTGATAATGCAGGCTGCAAGAAACTTGCGTTATGGTCAATAAGTTTATTAACGCACAACTAATACAATGATCTTTTATGTTTTCAGTATCTTTTATCGCTGCTATTTACTTTTTGGCAAGAGCTATTTATTTCCTTACCATGAAAGTGAGTGCAATCGATGGTCCGCTCTGAAACATTCGTCCTGTAAATGGATTTTGAGGTAACTTGTGTAGCAAACGAGTTGCTCTGTCTATGCCTTAGCTATCATCTGTGTGATGTATCTCTGCTTCAATCTTTACAGATTTATGATTGTGTGATTTTTATTGTCTTTCACGTAGCTGTGGTTTAGAGTTGGTTAGGTGCTCATCCAGTATTTTTAATTTGATCTGCCTATTGATATTTTAGATACCAAGCATCCATGGTTAGATTGAAGGGCTCACGCAGTCGTTTTATCTGTAAATTTTTTAGAAACCAAATTGGGCAAGGTATCTTAATTGACTGTTCAGCTCAGAATTTTATCCCTGATAATTGTTAAGAGGATTCAAAATCTCATCGGCTCTATATTTCTGTTGAAATAATATTGGGTTTTATGCTCTTTATGTTCATTGACTGTTTTTGTAATCCTTAAGCACATGTTATCCTAATCAAACGTAATTCAGAAAGCATAAATTTCAACTCGAAATTCAGTAATTTAAAAAAATACAGTTTATTACCATCTCTAAACTGCAGCATACTATCGGTCATTACCCATCACTCTTTGTAAACTAATTTCTCGTGATCTGTTGCAAATTGAATAATTTTCGTTTAATGAGAGATATTAAAGGTCGTTTTGAGCTTTACTTTTTCAAGAAACGAAACTATTATCAAAGTTACGAATGTTTACACAGGAAAGTATTAAGTAGCCAACTTTCGAAAATGCATTCTATTATGAGAAATTGGCGTATTTTTGTAAACAAAATGCTAGGTGTAAACAATTAAATTATTGTGCGCACCAGCGTTTGTTTGCACACACTAAGGATTATTCTGAAAGGCTTTTTACTAGTTGCCAAATTGGCATAGCCATGCATGACGAAGTTCTCAAATAACCAATTAATATTCGCTTTTTAATCATGAAATAATGTATCGTTTGCTCTCCCACCTGTTTTGGCTCATTCAAATGTTTTCAAGGCCAAAAATGGCACCACACTTGATGCTTGATATATACATGTATGTACACATACATAGGCCGACTTAATTCGGAATGGGTGACAGGCTCAGAGTTACTCATAGTCCAACAGGTGTTTTTCGTATAGCTTCATTTGTTAAATCAAAAGACATGTCTGAGCATACATTCCTATTTCTTGTATATTAAATTGCATGCACATTTTATTTCCAAGCTGCTTGTATTTTTTGTTCAGCGAACTACAGTACGCATAACTCTCATCAACTGGAGTGTAATGTAGTTAACTTTACTTAATAAAGCCAACACGAGCATTGCATATGCAAAATTGTCTAGTTTTCAAATTATCAGTTGATGTAAAATGCTAATTGCGTTCTTTTAAATCGCGTACTATTATATGGGAGATTGAAAATTGAAGGATAGTACATGAATGATGTAGAATACTAACGAATATCTTGAATATACTTTGTAAATTGAAATAAACTGTAGTTGACAATACGAATGGCAAAAATATCATGACTGGCAAACTAATATATCATTTATATTGAAATATTGATGATTCTGTGCAAGGCCATACTGATTTATTTATGATAAACACGTTGAGTCAATATTGGCGTCATTAAGCTCTGGATGACTCATTGCCCCAGTAAGGGTCCATCCATAAAGGACGTCCTGGAATTTCCATGATTTGTAGACCACCTCCCTTCCACTACTCACCTGTATGGTTTTAAACTGGATATAAATTCTCATTTCCAGTCTGATTTGGAAAAAACTGCTTTCACATTGAACAAGAAATATAATATGTTGGTTTTATTTTATTTTAGGCATAATATCGAGATGGTTTAATATGCAAATTGAGTTGCAATTACACATAATATCAGCTGTAAACCAAAATACAGTGAAACCTCCGAATACCGGACACTCGCGGGACCGGACCTTTTGTCCGTTATTTGGAGGGGGGAAGGGGAGTAAATTTTTATTTTTGAAAAAACAAACAAAAAAATTAAACTAAAGGAAATACAGTGA
>JAQIXS010006447.1:0-10710 GCA_034700785.1 Rossiulus vilnensis | reverse complement strand
GTAGAAATGTAAAATTACCTGTTTGACGTGTCACAAAATTCATGTATGTCTTACACCTTACACCTTATAGAATCCTAAACAACTAGGTGGTGGCCATGATGAGAATGATGATAAGAGCATACCCTCTTCACATTAGCATAGTCCTCTACACCAGCCTGATTACACAAATCCCATAACTAATTCTGATCTTGAGCAGCCACCAACCCCTACTCAAAATTTTGATCCTATGAATCACTATGTACTTGTGCCTGGCCCTATTCAATGGTGCAGAAAATTTAACATTTAGGCCCGTGGATATCGAGTGCTTTTTAAATATTTGGGCCAGTTTCAGACAGCATATTATTTTAAACATGTTTCGGCTATATTCTCCTGTGCTAACATCAAAAATAATAACTTTGTGCATTTTCACATGGGCAGTGATGCTTGGAAGCGACCCATTGATTTTCCATTTATTAAACTAGATGAAATTACGGGCGAGCAGACCATAGTTTTGGTATAACAGGTCTTAAAGATCCCGGCTTAGTCTTTGATATCATACACACTATTATGCCTGAAGGATCAGGATGGATGGAACATAGGGGTCTCAAAACCGATTTTTCTTTCGAACTGGAAAAATAGCTTGAGAAAAAGCAATGTACGATTGCAGTCAACAACACTGATCACTTGTGCATGGCTAAAGCACTCGTAGTTGCAATGGCTAATTATCGTCGCCATAAGCCCGGTGCAAGTGATGTGGACAAAAACATTTAAAAAATGTCGTTAATAGCCGACAGCAGCGCCAACTGGTGGAAGCATGCCAATTATGTGATCAGGCTGGTGCAAATAAAAACTGGCCCTGTGGACTTCCTGAAGCTGAAAAGTTTTAAGATCTCATGAAACCTTTAAGATATCGACTGTAAATATTTAGTGCTGATGTAAAATTTTCGGCAATTTATTCTGGAGACAAATAATGCTCGAAGCGAATTGTATTGCTGTTCTACAAAAATCACTATGTATTGATTTCTAAGATTGCTGCGCTTTTCAATCAGTCTCATTTTTGCTAAGATTGTCTTAAAGGTGAATATTACCGCATACATGAAATAGCTGTGTAGTTTATTGAGCATGTGGTAATGTTTTTAATTATTTCCAGGCTATGCACTTGCTAATAAAACCTTAATGTGCCAAGAAATGTCTTTCCTGCCATGATGCTCAATGCCCTGCTCAAAAGAATGCCCCTACAGTAATATGTGATTCTGCAATAGATTTTTAAGGGGGGTAAATGTTTACAACTTTATGTGAGTAATAAAACATGCCAAGCATTACAGCGCTGCCTTACCTGTTCTTTGTTAAAGTACTCTGGCGTTAAACATAAGTAAAGTAAGCGACAATGCTCATTTTGCAAAAAGATCGTGAGTATAGACCACTTATGTTATATGCAGTTAAAAAAAATTGTAAATGGTAGAATTGAAAAGAATAAGAATGACAAATGCGTTTAGCGGCAGCACAAAAAAAGTTTTAAAATTCATATCGTCCTATTGTGTACTATTTCTATGTTTAGGCCATTCAAGAAACAACCGTGCATAAAGTAAACATTGTCGTAGTGCAACATAAAAATGTCACCATTCAACACATTTTCTAAACAGACGACACTGGTAATGCGCGAGATAAATTTTGCGATTGGATCTTTAAAGAACATTGTGAAGGGTTATAATAGGTTTTTTGTACTTGAGTATTTGTACAAAAACACCTTTTATACTCAAGAGGCCATCTTTACAAGTAATAAACTTATGACCTTAAATGTTAAATCCCTTAACATTAAATTTATTGATTCGCATAATTTTCTAGCCATACCTTTAGCTAAATTTCCAGTCACATTTGAGTTAAACGAGCTACGAAAAAGGTATTTTCCATATTATTTTAATGCAGAAAACAATCAAAATTATAAGATCCCTATGCCAGACATTTAATTTTACAATCCTGACTCACAAACAGTGCAAGGCCGAGCAGCTATACTAAAGTAGCATTCTGAGCAGTTGGCATCCAACTATGTATTCAACATGGTTACTGAGTTGCGCGAATACTGCCTTTCAGATGTAAAAATACAACGTGAGGGTTGCGAAAAATTTCGGACACCATGCAAAAGCCTTTTTAACTTAGACCCACTAATGGAAAGCATTACTTTAGGATCGTTTTGTCAGAGTGTTAACCGCTGTATTTTTATGCCAGTGAACAGCATAGCGATAATCCCGGCACAAGGCTATGGTGGAAAAGCCAAGCAGAGTGTAAAGGCAATCTGTTGGCTAAACTGGATAAGTCGCAATTTTCCTCATAAGACAGAAATCCGTCATGCTCGAAACAGTGGTGAAGTAAAAGTGAGTAACATACAGGTACAAGCTATGCTGAAATAATATGTTTTGTTGCTATTTTTCTAATACAATGTTTAAAGCTTCTTGTCAAGTTTTATGCTGACCCTTTTCACGAGGCCACAAACACCGTGTATGAATTCTACGGTTGTTACTTTTACCGCTGCCCTAAATGTTACCCACCAGGGACATTCAATGCAACTCGTTCGTGCACTATGAAAGAAGCATATGCTAGCACCCTAGATCACATCAGGACCCAGGGAAAACAGTTTACAATTGTTGAAATATGGAAATGCGAGTATGAGCACCAGTTAAAAAATTATGCTGATATGCGTTCTCATGTTGATACCCATCCAATTGTAGAGCGCCTCAATCCTCGAGAAGCCTTCTTTAGCGGCAGAACGAATGCCGCAAAATTGAAATATGAAGCCAAAGAAGAAGAACAAATTGCTTACTACGACTATGTTAGCCTGTACACCACTGTAAACAACTACGGCAAATACCCTATTAGCCATCCAAAAATAATTGTTCCTTTAAATTCATACACTCCAGGCCAGTTTTATGGTTTTCTCTAATGCAAATTGTTACCCCCGATTCAATTATATCATCCTGTCTTGCCATATGAGAGCAAAGACAGATTGCTATTTCCACCATGCAGAGTTTGTGCAGATAACCGTCAGACAGCAATCTGTTCTCATGCTATTGATGATCGGGCGCTTACAGTAACATGGATCACCCCTGAGATTTATAGGGCTATCGAAACAGGACATGCGATGCTAGAAACATATGAGGTCTGGCATTTTTAACAGTCTGCCCAATACCATACTGATCCCAATGCTACAGTCTTATATCCTAGAGGGCTCTTTGGGGGGTATGTTGGCACACTTTTCAAGATCAAGCAAAAGGCTAGTGGCTAGCCGTCATCTGTTAAAACTGATAAGAAGAAAGACACCCTCATTTGAGAATACCTGAAAAAGGAAGGTATGTATGATAGCTTTCACACATATATGATGAAAGAAAACTGTTTAAAACATAATTTGCCCATTTCAGGTATTCAGTTGGATAAACACAAAATATAAATGAACCCTGGTCAACGAACAATCGTTAAGCTGATGCTAAACAAGTAAGAATAACTCGATTAACATAAATATTTAGTTGTTAGAATTGTGTTAATTGCTTCTATTCTTACAGCCTATGGGGGAAATTTGGACAGCGTGAAAACCTTTTTTGCACCGAATATGTCTTCGAGCTCGATCGGTTTATGAAGCACCTCATCAGCCCTAGTGTAGATGTGACCAATGTTCATCTCGTAAACGACGAAATGATTATAGTCACGCATAAACCACGTAATGACTTCATAGAGTCATCGGGACGAACAAACTTGGTGTTTGCTGCATTTACTACAGGGCTAGCCTGCCTCAAACTTTATGATATTCTCGACAAACTGGATTGTCGTGTGTTATACATGGATACGGACAGCGTGATTTTTGCTCATCCATGTAACGATAAACCCCTCAAAGATCTTCTCGGTGAAAATCTAGGCAACTTGACTGATGAAATCAAGCCTGGTGTAAAGATTGTCAGCTTTATTTCATGTGGCCATAAAAATTACGGATACCGGTTGTCAGATGGTAGTTAGGTGTGGAAAGTGTGTGGCCTGTCGCAAAACTTTTAGATGCAGCAGAAGATGGGGGTACACGTCATCGAATCAATGGTAACTGCAGCCGCCGAAGATGATCCCAATCCTGAGCAACACGTTTTCTACGATACAAAAATTGCACGCAACAAAGCAACGGGTTTCTTGACTAATTGTCAATGTCATAAGACATACAAGTTTAATTTTCAGAAAGGAATAGTTGCAGACAATTACACTGTTTATCCCCACAGGTATTTTTATGTATAGTACATGTATAATAACACCTGTGAATAAATTATATTTAAGCATTAATGACAAGTATTATATTTTAGTCACTATAGTGGTGTTCAAAGGTTAGAAAGACATGACACTAGAGCTAAAAATAAGCTTGTGCAGCAGAATGCCTATACGCTTTATAAACCAGCTTTTAGGAATTATACTCGAAACAAAACTATAGTCTTATGAATTAATGACCAGTGGCAAGCAGATCTTGTAGACATGTCAACGTATATGAAACACAACAAGGGCATCAAATACATATTAATCATTATAGATATTTTTTCTAAATTTGCATAGGCTGTACTTCTGCTTAACAAAACGGGGTATCCATTACTAAAGCACTTAAGCATATTTTCACGACTAGATGCCAACCTTGGAAATTAAATACGGACCAGGGTAAAGAGTTTAAGAATTAAACCGTGCAAGCCTTTTATAGAAAAAACGATATACATTATTTCTCAACTTGTAGTGACAAAAAAGCAGCTGTTGTTAAGAGATTTAATCGAACTTTAAAATCTAAAATGTCGCAGTATTAAACTTTAAAAAATAGTTACAAGTACATTAATGTTCTTGCCGATTTTATTACAGCTTACAATCAAAGTAAACATCATAGTATAGGTATGGCTCCATGTGATGTTACGTATAAAAATGAAAACCAAGTGTACACGGAATTATATGGTGAGCCATCAAACCCTTTAGATATTTAATTTAAATTCAATGTGGGTGATGCTGTACGTATCAGCAAGTACAAACATGTTTTTGAAAAGGGCTATCTACTTAATTGGACAAAGAAAATTTTTACCATCGCAGCTCAAGTTCCCCGTGTTCCACCCGTGTACTAAATCAAAGATTATCAGAATCAAATCATTAAAGGTACTTTTTACGCAGCAGAATTGCAAAAAACTTAACACCCTGCTTCTGACGCCACCTATGTTGTAGAGACAATTTTAAAACCACAGAGGCATAATGGTAAAGACCACGTGCTAGTTAAGTTAAAAGGCTATCCTTCGAGTATGAATAGCTGGGTTTTAGCTGAAGACATCATACAGCTTTGAACCCTTGCCGCGATAACTTCATGAGTTACAACATAACTTTGCCTTTCAATGTATGCATAAACATGTTTAAAAATACACTATCAGATTATATTACTTAACTAGCTCAGTATATGCAACTCGATGGTCAGTGAGTTGTAGGCCTTACAGAAGTGCACATACCATGCACGTTGTATAACATTACAAAATCAAACAACTCACTTTCAATTGGTGTAGCGGGTCTAAATAAGACCTCTGAAGGAAAGATTAATTTTATCGAGTGTAAACTTAAGGAGGGCTATTACAACACCCCTGATGATATCGTTTTAGCTATAAACGACTGCATCTTTAAACAGACTAAAAAACGAGAAATTGTGTTTGCTTATGATCATATCGCTAACCGTGTTTTTATCACGTTTGCAAACCATCATTAGGTCTTCCGCTTTCGTAAAGAAAGTACTTTAGTTTAAACGCTCGGTTTAAAAAAAATATGATTACATTTCAAGTAGTGGGAATAAAAACATGCCTCAAGAAAACATCAAAGCGTCTTATCCACCTGATATAACCGGCGGTGTGAACGGTATTTACATCCACACTGACATTGTTGAACATTAGTTTGTGGGTGATAAAATGGCCCCTCTACTGCGTGTTGTACCCATGGAACGAATTACTGGCAAGAATATCTATCATATCTATGAACGACCGTATTACATACCAGTGACGCGACAACGTATTGATATCATCGAATTGCATCTACGCACCGACTTTAACGAACCGCTAGTATTTGAGAGTGGAAAAACACTCGTTAAGCTTTATTTCAAACGTGTCACTGCTTGAGGTAACACCATGCATGACTATACCAGTTATTATCTCAATCAGGCCGGATATGGAAATGGTCCGTACTTTCAATGCCAACACTTTCAATGCTGTTATGTACTTGGTGGCTTTTTTGCCAGCCTTTTCCAATCGGCCGTACCCATACTTAAACGTGGCGCAAAGGCTGCTGGTCGTGCTCTTCTCAGAACCGGATTGGACGTAGCCTCCAATGCTTTGGCCAGAGCCAACATAAAAGAAGCTGCACAGCATTAATTTACACAGACGGGTCATCATCTGGCTACTAGCGCGGTCGAAGGTTGCCGACATTAGGATTTCTTTTACCGCCACTAACAACACCAAAGCGTGCTGCTGCCAAGAAGAAGTCTTAGAATAAGAAAAAGACTGCAAAGAAAAAAAAGAAGAAAGACATATTTGAATAACCATGTCACGCATACACGCCAACTCGATGGATTGCGCCACCACACAACTGGACCTCTTTGATTTGCCATCGATGTTAACCCAGACTGAACAAGGAATGTGGATGACACATAAACCTGTAACCAATGTTGCAGATAGCGGTGCTATAGAATTCCATGTTTAAGGCAATGCTGATCACCATTTGGATTTGGCAAATACCCAATTATACGTCAAAGTAAAAATCACAAAGGCAGACGGTTCTAATCTAGCAGCCTTGGATCAAGTTGCATTCATCAATTTAATGCTACACTCTATTTTTTCTCAAATTGACGTGTTTCTCAACGATAAGATGATATCTTCAGCCTCCAACACTTATTCTTACCGTGCCTATTTGGAAACCTTTTTAAACTATAATAAAGAAGTGATGTCTACTAAACTCACCGCTGAAGGTTTCTACAAGGATACAGCCGGTCAAATGGATAATGCCGATCTTAAAACAGCTGATTCAGTTGAGAACACTGGTCTTCTTAAACGCTACAACCTGACAAAAGCATCGACTTCTATGGAAATAATTGGTGGATTACAGCTGGATATTTTGCACCTGAGCCGCTATTTACTTAACAATGTTACACTGCGCTTAAAATTGACACGAGCTAAGCCAGAGTTTGTGTTAATGTCGAATAAAGCGGGTGCCGATTATAAAGTTATGCTACAGGACATTTCGCTGAATGTACGCAGCGTGAAAATTGCCCCTGAAGTCATCAATGCACATGCGGCAATTTTATTATGCTAGGTAACCGCATAATATTCACTACGCCGCACCGAAGTATTATCCTTCTTTGTTGCACTAGGACAACTCAACACTCGACAGGACAATCTATTCCTCGGACAATTACCTTAAGAAATGGTCATTGGCATTGTTGACTCTTAAGCCTACAATATAGCATACAACAAAAATCCATTTAACTTTAACCATTACAATGTCAACTATATCAATGTGTCCATTAATGGCAAGCAGCTAACCTTTGAAGCACTTACACCCGATTTTAGAGAAGGCCATTTTATTCGATGCTTCAATACACTACACACAAGCTTTGATCGAGGAGTGCATGCCGATAAAGTAATTAATGTTTACCGCGAGTAATATGCCATAGGTTACACACTATAAGCTTGTAACTTTACACCCGACCTGGCCTGTAGGAAAGTGTACATGCCTGTCAAAACTGGAAATCTACACGTAGAAATCAAGTTTGCCAATCCCCTGCCCCATGTAATCAATGTCCTCATATTGGCCGAATTTCAGAACCTCATGCAAATGGACATGTCACGCAGTGTTCTCTTTGACTTTAACAAGAAGACATAGATGGCTTGCAACTTACCAAGATCATGCGAGGTGACAAAGGAACAGCCACATATTTTTAAGGCATACATACTGCAGACTACTTTTTGGATGTCGTGACAAAATATCCAGCAGAAATGATTATCAACACTGACAAACACCATGAACCAGGAAAACACTAGGTAGCCATCTTCTTAACAGCCACTGGACTTTGCGAATTCTTTTATTCCTACGGCAACTCCCCTCAGTTTTATCACAAGGACTGGCTCGATTAAATTAAACATTACAGCTACTTGTGGACATACAACCACTGCATCATTCAACCCGCTTACTCGGCAACCTGTGGACTTCACTGTCTGTTTTTTCTATATCATCGGTGCCATATATTGACACTTGCAACTATTCAACAGATGTATTCTTTAAACAAACCACTTAATAATCATCTGGCCGAAGAAGATTTGGAATTCCACATTCTGGAAGATATTGTCATCGACGATTCTGAATTTATTGTTAACCAACTATGTCGCGCTATTGCATGTAATAACTGAAAAACACATATATTTATATTTTTACTACATGTTTAATAAAACAAAATAAAATGATACAATGTTGCTTCATTTCTTAAAAGGAGACCCTACAGTGGGCTAAGAAGATATTTTGAGCAAGGGTTTTATTTTTCGTTTGCTGGCAGTTTGCGTATATGGAGAACCAACTATGCGGTTTGGCGTTGTGCCTTGCATCTGGCTACGAAGTTCCTCGTTGCTAATGTAACTCGCCGGAAAGTTGTTTTCTTCAATCCAGCAAGAAGTTGAGACGCACTAATTGGCGCAAAACCTGTGTTCTTGCCGGTTCTCTTCTTCTTCACCATGTCATGAATCAAGTCAACAATATTGGTGTCCGGTACTGGTTTTTCATCGTAGACCAGCTTCCAGTCTTTATGTCACGTGACAATGTTAGTATTGGTCTTTAAAGCGTTGACAATTCTTCGGGCTTATGCTTGATTTGCGACGGGTAATCCAGAAATAATACTCTGTCTTATAGTGTTCAAGCAATTCGTAACATTAGCATTGCTACTAGTAACCATTTCCACTTTTAGAGGTACAGGCTGATCCAACTGGTGTTGAAAAGTTAGTCGCTGATGCAAAACGTGCGAATACCGTTTTAACTTTTCGTTTTCACTCAGAGTATCATTCTCTTGCATGGCCTGCATTTCCATATCAATGTCACTTAGAGCTCGTCTAGCAAGTGCTCTTTCAGTGTTATCGGCGGTATTATTTAGATTTTAAGCTGGCTGAATTTGGCTGCTACTAGGCACTAGCAGCATGTTTCATACGTGCTACATTATTAAGTAACAGGAGTAACAATGCTGGAAATGATCGGCGCTAGGACAGCTAATAAGGGTCCGAGAAATTCACCTTGCTGCATTATCATTTGTCGTTTGGCTTTCACGCCCACCTTCTTATTTGCCATTTTACGTAGTTGGGTCTTGTGTCGGTTCAGCCTTTTTAAGTTTTAAGGGGTTGTCGGTACATGTCCTTTTAACAAATTGTAGCAGCATTTGAAAATAATTGTTATGATAATATCATCACTGTCTCTTAGTAGTTTCTTTTTCCGTGCGGTTGTGTTGCTGTTTAGCAGCTTCTGGAGCAGTGGAGTGCATGATGTTCTTCTTGAGAGGCAAACACGGTTATAATCAGCGCATTACGGTGCTCGATGGTTATATTGGTATGGTTGCAACGTTAACTGAGCATGAAACCTAAGTCAACCACCAATAGTATCAAGGCATATAGTAAGCTTACTGTTAAGAGAGTACGTCTGCTAGGATCCGGTTTATACATGTTTAGGCACGTAAACAATGCACTTTTCTTTAAGAAGTATACCAGTTTGTAGCCTCAGAGCTTCTGGCGTTTGTTGTTTAGGTTAACTATTCAATAGCTATGTGCTTCCCTAGTGGCATTATAGTAAGCTTTCGACAAACATTTTAGTTGACTGGGGTATAATTGACGCCCTAATGCATTAATTTGGGATGGATCCCGTGGATTTTTAAAAAGAAACATGTAATGTGCATTAAAACTTATCGTGCAGCCTTCTTTTTCTTTTGGAAATATATTTTGCAAGAGGTAAATAATGCTTCAATTGCGATGGTCGGATCCTTAAGTGAATAAGTCTGTCATGCGTTTATCATCACCAGCTTCACCCATTAAATCATCGATAATTAATAAATTATTAATATTGGGTTAAAAAGATTCATACATGTTCTTACTTAAACCACGTATAAATTCAATCTTTGGGTTAACTGTGTGAGACATTTGTGCATATGCCGGCTGATCCGCTCCATAACACCAGGATATTCTCATAGGTGCTGGTGAAATTGTTTTCCGATTGCTTAACAAAAGACGCCGAACAAAAAATCTTTTACCACTTTGCGTCGCTTCACATACTATTGCTGTAAAAGGGTGTTGATAACATATAATAAATTGAAACTCTATGATGCATGCTTCTGCTACAACGGTTAGAAAGATAATGCTAAGGAATAAGTCAAGACAACACAGATATACAGGATACTACTACTTTATTCATAGTGTATATTGACAACTACGAAATTTACACTGTAACATATTAGGAACTCTCATGCAGATATTCACGTACACACACCGCTTCTATAGCTAGCATACTCAGGCTACAACCTAAACTTAAACCAGTTGTATGCATATATCTTATAGTACCATGCTTGATAGACAAAACTTTATTAATAACAACAATATTGAGGGCATTCTCCAATTCACACCCGCGAAACACAATTTCGTTCAAATTTTGCCAATCTTCATCATCGCTGTCTTCATAATCGCT
>JAQIXS010006446.1:0-10714 GCA_034700785.1 Rossiulus vilnensis | reverse complement strand
TTCCTGATTGTGTATCGAGCTGATTAAAATCTCATTATGCTGCACCGGAAGGAAATGTTCTTCAAATTTGGCAGATAAATTCATCTGTCGAAAGTATATTTACGATATGAGTTTGTTAACGTTTCAGTTGTTAACTACAAATTAGTTATAGGAGATGAATTTAGCAACATGAATTTTATACCTTGCATCGGTAATAGATGCCTTCATCATTCGCAGAATACAGAAATTTCCTCCGTAATCTAATGCGCAATTTTACCTGCCAAAGGTCCATAACCTCGGGTCGTAAAATTCTAAAATTTTCACAAGGGGATCTAGGGCCTTTGGTGGCACCCATTTTCGCATTGTGAAGGGTTGGCGCTAGAGGGGCGTGAACTACAAGGGGAGTTAGTGAAGCCTAAAATTGATCTTCATTGTCACGTGCAGCTATTGAGGGGGACGCGTGTTTCATAATGGGTTTGCTGCTAATCGCCTCATTTTCGTTTGAATCTGGCTTATTATACCCTATACAGTTTTCAGTTGGAATTGGAAGGCTTCCACATCCGCCCGCCATTTTTTCTCACCATATTTAACGTTTGAATAGGTACACCATCAAGTCGCTGCTAATCATGAGTCACTATAAAAAATATATCAGTTTGCCTGATTTCATGGACAACTTGAATTAATTTATTTTGTTGTTCAGTGTAATACTTAGTTTTAATGGAAAAAGGCGCTGGTTTTTCGCGTGTGTTCATTGTTTTATAATTTTAAAAAAAGTTTACCTGAGATCCGATTTATGTCCAATTGATGTGAAATAATAATAAAAACATGCCTTCCAAAATTGCACATTAAGGACATGGGTTGCAACAGTAGGCCAATACTAATATGGCAAACAATTTTTAACGTGGAAGCCTGTTTAAAATATGCTAAACTCAAGTCAGGGGTTATCCCTGGTGGAAAAATGGGAATGTGGGACATATACGGACGTCATATTTGTTCCATATATGGTTAAATCAGAAATTGGCCCCAAATGGACCTATGGCCATGTATGTCGATTCATATTCATATATGCTACTGGTTATGTAAGTCCCTAAAATCCATACACGTCCACACAGACACATAAATATGATATGTTTTTTATATTTTTATATAATTATGTATACATGTATACATATAAACATGTACGAGGGTCGCCCAGAAAGCAATGCACCACATTTGTTTTCTCAGCCTACAGTAATGGTACGAATGTGAAACTTTAGATATACATGTATATTATTTGAATTTTCAGGAGTGCGCGTGCAAATTTTGCCTTTCTTCAGACAGATACCCCAGCTGCAGCAGTGTTTCGAAATGGCGTCTGTAAGTGATGTACGTTACAAGCATGTACTGACATGTATGACATGTATGACATGTACTACATTGACTTAAGGAAATTGAGCAGTAATGAAATTCTATTTAGTAGAAAATCAAATATTTTCCATATATGGCCAAGCATGCAGCCAGATATGGCTTTGTCTAAAACATGAAACATTTTCTATATTTTCCATGGTTTGCAGTCATATATGGCTTGATCTCAAGCTGCTATGTTTGGCGATGTCAATTTATGGCCATATATGGTTCGTACTTGTTCACTTATAGCAGTATATCCCATATATGGACGAATACAACCTCCACTAGGGATGTTAGAGGTTTTTCTGTACTATTCTATTGTACCCAAATTGTACACAAGTGAAATTACAAATTCAGAACAGTTAGAACCGAAAGGTGATTGGGAAGGGAACACGGTCGAGGCCGATTACTGAGGTACTACCACGGTTTACACGCATGACGTAAACAGCTTTCTTAGATTAAGCATCATATGTAATTTTAATTTCTCATATTTGAACATTTAAAACACATTTCTGACACGTGTCCTGGCAATTTGTTTATCTTGTTAGCGAACACATTTCGCCGAATGTTGACATTTGTGGTGGCATTTGCCATCATGTTGACGTCAAAACCAGTCACATTCAATTCCCCATTTTACGATTCAAAGGCTGGATGGATTCGCGAAAATCCTCCAATTTGCCAATATCAATAAATGACCACGATGTAATCTCGTCTGGAGTCTCATTTTCTCCGATTTTTCTTTCGTAATCCCCCGCTCATAGCTAACCAGCTGGGCCCTAAAGTATCTGGGTGTGAAGGATGCTATCTTGGATTTGCTGCCTGATTCGGGGATTCAATTCAGAGCTGTCTGTTGTGCCCTTCCAATTAGCCGAAAATGAAATGGGAAAACACCGCACTCAGCGCTAATCCCATCGATCGATTCGGGGTATGCCCGACGCCAGACTGGGAGTAGGACCCAGAAGCGGTGAATCATGTGGGACACATTTAGAACTCCTCATTAGGGCGGTCCTTCACCCACAAATGACTGGGATTCTGAAAGCATCTAATGCGCATTTGTTGGGAGCCATTTCTCCCCGTTGTGCCCGTGACTTAGGCAGTTGCGTAATCTTGCCATTAATTTTAATGAAATGAGTAAATGCCGAAATACAAACGGTGCATGCACAGTATCTTACTAAATTTGTATATCGTTGAGCCTTAACAGATAGTACCGAAATTTGACATTTCTATCATGTTTATTAATTTTTTTGTGTCCATCTGCTAGATCGTGGAAGAAAATCGGACGTCATTTGACAATGAAATCTGATGTTATTTCACAAGGAAATTTTATTTCATTTCGCAATTAAATCTGAGGCCATTTTACTAAGACATCGGATATCGTTTCTCGAGGAAATAGGACGTCATTTCACGAAAACATCGGACGAAATTTCGCAAGGAAATAAGGTGTCATTACACAAGGACATCCGATACCATTTTACTACGAAATGTAATACCTTTTCACAAAGAAATTTGACGTCTTTTCACAGTGAACTGTGACGTCTATTTACTTAGACATTGAAAGTCATCTCACAAGGAAATCTAACTTCATTTTACAATTAAATAAGACTTCATTTAACAAGGAGGTCCGACGTCATTTCACTAGCCAATGGACGTCATTTCGCAATTAATTAAGATGTCATTTCAAAGGAAAGCTGACGTCATTTCATGAAGATAGGACATGGCTTTTTTACTTAAAAATCTTCCATCTTTCACAAGATATCTCTGACATCATTTCTCGAACAAAATTGGACATCCATTGTACATCACGTGTATTTTCATCTCATCCCTTTAAAATCTTACGTCATTTCCCAAGCCCTCCAGCGTCATCCTTACATCGTCTAACAAAGCTAACTCAGCATCTTCTCAAGAAAATCGTACGTCACACTCAGTTTCACGTTTCAACGGCTCTTGCCTCGAGTGACGCTTTCGCTTCCTGGGATATCCCCAAAAATCCCGACAAACGGCACCGCCCTCCAACAGGTGTCACGTGGCCTGCTCAGCATCGCATTTCCCCTTCACTTCCTCCTCCACCTCCCCCTCCGGCCATCTAACGCTTGACATATCGAATTAGGATTCGATGGGCCATGGACCATACGCCGTCCCATTCATCGGCCCCTGTAATGAAGTCGCACGAGGGGACGGTGAAATTGATCCGAGCTCTCCCACGGATCAATACCCGAATCACTGCCCGCTCGTGTTTTCCCAAACAAAAAAGACAAGTTGGCTCGCAAATGGGAATGCCAATAATGTGTCGCGGCCAATATGGAATATTGGAAGAGTCAATATGATTGCATGCGCGCCTAATCCCCCCTCCTTCCGGCTGAATCCACACGTTTGGAGCATCCTCCAACGGCGCCCTCTGATGAGATTTTCAATTTGGCACGTGAGCGCCATTATGAGGGGGGAGGGGCAGGCCTTTGTCCCCCCCCCCACTCGTAATTATGCTCCACCAGCCAAATGTGATAATAAAGGACTGGGGCCTATTTGTACAACAGTGTATTATGGCACCAGTGCAACATGCCCAACAATCGGATCTGGCGGGGAGGAGGGAGGCTATTGACAGGGATCAAGTGCGTTTAGGGTATTAATACGGCGCTGGACACGCGGAATTTAATTTGGAGGCAGATAGGGGGCGGCCTGGATGCCTCCCAGGGGTGCTGCTGTATGGTTGCTGCGTAGTCGCTTTTCGCTTTTTGACGTATTAATCGGTTGAGATTCAGTTTTCAAGATTGTCTGTGTAGCTCGGCTGGTGCTGACATGTAACATGTTATGTAATGCAAGCTGGTTGTATTGGTCGGATATTGAAGGTGTTAGCATGATGTAATGATCTGTAGGTTGTCACGTAATGCTGGTATGCGCTTCTGGGAATTTGAATTGCTTAAAGTTTCTTCTTGTTGCTCAATCTGCTGTGTTGCCAGTAAGCAACTCATTGAAAAATTTTGAATTTATCTCTGTACAGTTATATAATAATAATAATAATTTATTCCAAATAAAGGATATAGGAATATAAAGGTTGCAAGCAACACTTACAAATACCCTGTCACGTTACATTAAAAACATCGTTCTTAAAACACTAAATGCATACTAAATTCCTTGATTGAACTGGACATTTTTCGACACACAATAGAAGTGTAAAAAAACCGCAAAATATGTACAGATTTGGGCAGGTGCCTACAGTATAGTCCTAACGCATGTTTCATGATATCCTTAATATATTAACATGCATGTGAGTTTTTATGATGATGATAATAATAATACCATATTTATTCCACTTAAATAGCAAGATTATACCTGGTAGGTTCCTGGTACGTTGGCTGTAATGCTAAATGATGTGTAACGAAAGATACAAACCTATAGAAATTACGTAGCATACGTTCCAAGTCGCATTCAAAGCAACTAGAAAAATGACTTAAGTTGTTGGTATAAATGCATGAATTTAAATTGTATTACTTTCATACCAGTCATTCATTTGCGTCTTTAATGCTACAGGAAAGATTTTTACATAATTGGCCTGTTACAATCAAAATCCTGGTTAAATCTAACTGGATTATTGGGAATGTCCGTGTGTGGCCGCCTAGTATAATCGAAATATGATCTTAAATCCACCGGGCATGTATAGCATGTGAAATGGCTTGTTGAGTGTTCATTTGAGAGGTGAGAGATTCAGATTGCACAAACGAGCTCGGGCTTAATTTCTCCAATTTCAAATGCAGCCTCCCTTGGTGTGTTTTAGTTCTTTGCACTCGTCATTTTCGCATCTGATGGACTGTCGGCAGATGTCGCGATTTCTCTCTCAGCTCAGACTCTCGAGGGGTAAACACTATCGGCCGGACAGACCATCTGCGATTTCTCTCGATGGCAGCCACCCCTCTCAACTCTCCGATGGACAACTGCACAAAACGTCCTCCTTTTTTATTTGTGAGTGAGCATCATCTTGAAAGGCTTGATAGCGAGCTGGTGACGCCATTTTTTGCCACTGCTCCATTCGATCCGAGAATGAATTTTGCGTTTAATTAAAATATTTGGAGAAAGTAGAGGAATTAGGCGGTGAGATGTTCGGGTGGCTTGGCGTCGCCCGGGAGATGAGCGTAATCCGCGCGCGGGGATTTGCGTGGGGGACGCAAATCCCCGAGATTAATTACACGTCGCTAGTATAACACGTTTCAGTTTTGCGATTCATTACGGAGGCGCGGGTGCCGGCGCTAATTGCACGCGAATTATTAATAACAGCGCATGAATATGCGCGCGTGAGTTAACACGTGTTCGTAGCCCTTTCCCCCCGTGTGGGCGTGGGCCAATGAGAAGAGTTTGTGACGGGAGATTAAGTTGATAGTTTAATAGTTGATATGCCAAAGCATCAGGGCCCTGTTCCACCAAACTATATAGAAATAATTGTGTAGACGTTGTAGCATATGGACGTGTAGAATGGAGTTCCACCAATGATGAAGGGCAGTTTAACGTTACGGGCTGTCCATAAATTACGTAATGCTACAGGGGGTGCGGGTTCTTCACGTTACCTTTTGGCACATTGATATATGTTTATTATAATTTTGGACTTATTTCAGGTATTTAGAAATCGTTATTTTTTACCAGTGCACTTAAAATGAATTATTTTGGCCTACATTTTTCAAAAAATTAAAAATTTAATTTCAAATGTAAATGTAAAATGTTAGATTTTTTTTCTCGAAATTTTTCGAAAATGTTTGTCTACTGCGATTCTTTAGTCAATAAAATGTGTAAGGAAATTTCGTTAAAATTCGATTATCAACATTTAAAAAGATGAAATCTTTCTCAGAGGCCCTATGCACAGTTACATAGAATAAGTAATTTTTGTAATATTGCTAGTGTTTATGAAGGGGGTGTTAGTGATCAGCGTTACATTATTAAAAGGGGGAGTGTTTTCGTTTTGTTACACAGCTTGACATAGGTGTGGGGCGTTGAAAATAAATGCCCTTGAATATCGTTGTGTAATTTATGGAAATTGTATTTGTTCATATATGACATCACCTTGTACTCGCCGGGTATTATCGGCGCTTGCTCCTCTTCATTGTAGCTGAACCATTTCTATTTCAAATTTAATAGCTAAAATCTACTAAGTAAGACAGCTATTACTACTGAGTAACACAGCACTTGTAGTTTGATAAAATGTAACTTAAGGTATGAATAAATAACTTTATAGAGTAGGATTCTTGTTTGTGAAACACAACTTGTACTTTGGCCGTTAAGGTCCTATCAGCCGTTAAATATACACGAGTGGCATGTAGATAAAGCCATATTTGGCTGCATATTTTTGGCCATATGTGAACAATATTGCATAATAAGATTATTTTATTCAATGTGTGGACTTAGAACTAAAAGCAAGTACGCATTAGAAGAGTAAATTAACGTTGATTGCATGACTGCTTTTAACTTAACATTGCCTATGCATTGGTTTTCTGTTAAAGTAAAATTGTTAATTTTGATTCTAACCTGTTGTGATGTTCTTAAAATGTGCATCACTTGAAATTTCCTTAATAAATATCCTCTTATTATACGCCATTGTGATGAAAATGCGATCTAACCTGTATATTTATTATAAATTATTATATTCGTTTTTCTGCTTACGACAATCTCATTGCTGCTCACTTCCCTTAAGCAGATACATGCTAATATAAATAAAAGTTGAGCTTTAATATTAGTTACCATATATTTTCTAGGTATGGACTTGTAGAGATCAATATGACTGTAAATATGTTGACATGTATTTATATGTGAATACTAATGAATACGTATATTCTGTCTAAATATATTTGGAGTAAGTCGTTAAGGACTGTTTATCAAAACGTTCCGCTTGAAACACATATACATGTAGATCACATCACGTCACTTTGGTTAAAAAAACACGATGCATTTTCATTAGGAGACGAGATATAACTCTGAAGTTATCTGAATTGTATCATTTCCACATAGCATGACCGAAAAATGTAATATAAAACGTCTTTTCCAGACGTTTTAACAGATCGTACCTTTATGTCGTTTTAGACAAGTCAGTAACTGGAGAAGAATGATGAATGAGTGACATCTTTTTACGGTACTGAAAGACTGTATTCAGTCCATTGGTTGTCTTTGACAGGTTTCAACTGTATTCAGGAACTTTAATACAACTCTCGCAACCAAGTACAAATTGGACGTCCGAACTTGCTGACCCCTACCACCCTTCCAACTCCTTTCGTCATTGAAGGATGACCCCTAACAGAACTGTTATCAGGAGAAGCCCAGCCTCCTACCTGCAGATTTGCTCTTCCAGAGATTGGTCAAATCTGCTTTAAGTATGGCAACTGGATTTTTTTGTCAGTGATATGTACATGCAGGTGTAGATTGGTCAGTATTCATGATAGGATTTTTCCAACCCATTTTAAGTATTGGAAAGCGCGTTTGTTTACACTTTGCCCTCATGCAGTTTGTAATATTATACATGGCTCCATTGCATCGTACTGTTTACGATAATCAAATAGGTGGCTACACATGGGCCGAAATAGTTATAAAATTGAATGCAAATTCCCATGAACTATAACACGCATATCTAATCACACGGACCAAGTCTGCATGCAGTCTGCAGACGATCCATGACAGAAATATGGATTGGAATTTACCATCAATAAATTGCGAAACATTAAACAACAATTAAAAACACCTTCTCAAAAAAATTCTATAAGTTTTTTTTTCCGTAAAAATCAACGATTCTTTCACTTTGGAAAAGTCTTAGATTCTTTCTCCATAACTGTTGCTATTTCAGGCGCTGCTTAATTGTCTAATACCAGATATTTTGTTTTTACATCAGAATATTTTCGCCACTAGCGTGTAAATAATTAGGCTTACATTTGTATGCACTTGTTTTATTTTTTAGTATGGTATCGTCTTTTATGGTCACATCAAAGGAATGATACGTCACTGCAATGGACGGATATATAGATTGTTATTATAGCAGCCTATAATAACAATCTAACAATTGTAATGACGTATCATTCCTTTGATGTGAAAATGAAACAAGTGCATACCCACCTTTAGATCCAGAAATTATTTTTTGCTTTAATAGGTTATATCTGAACAGATCTGATCGTTGAAGCCCAGATATGAGGACCGCTTTTGCAAATCTGGACCGCAGTGCTGAAATGCCCGTGTTATATCATTTCATGTGGTTTGCATTTTAAGTATAATAAAAGCTATATTATGCTGGCTGTCGACATCATCAAATACAGTAATGTATATCACTCTCTGCATGCAGACAGTTCTCGTATGAAGTAGTATAGTGCAGTTTATTTGAGCACATTTATTGCAATTAATCCTTACTAGCAGTCATTAATGCACTAACGCATGTTCAGAACATTGTCAGCATAAGTTATTATTACTGTATGCATTTTATCTAACATATAAACATGATAATGAAAATTAATATTCTACAAGATCAGCACTGCGTTAACATTGTTGCTTACTTGATTAAGGGCAGTGTGATATGGGTCATATCCTCACGCATAAATAACGAACACCGTGTTTGCCAAAGTGTTTACTCCCAATAATGAGCGGCTTTTATCGTTGCAGGGCCTTGCAAAATGACAGTATAAACAATATACACTGTGTGCTGCACACAGTGTATTAATACATTTATGTAAAGGGAATATAATGTGATAGCTATAAAATTATACAGAGCCGTTGTAAAAAACTCTTATTTTCACCTGACATGTAGATTTATTTGTGTGTGTTAAGCATTCAACAGATCTTGTCAGTACGCAACAAAATGATGATTAATTATGCGGTTAAAAAAACAGGGATGACATCAACACACTCTTGGAATGCATCCACAGACTTCGTATATACATGTATAATCTTACAAAGAGACCTCTTGCATTTTTATCTTTTTAATCACTGCTAATCATCGTGTAAGAGACCCCCACCCTAATATAATTCGTAAATGTCAGGGGCGGATCCAAATTAAATCACGGTAATATGACCATAATGTAAACAATTATAGAGAAACCTTTCATCAATCTAAAACTGCTCAATCTTCTTCCTAGCTGCTGGATATACATGCATAGCCCCGGCTAATAGGAATTTAAACGATTGGTGTACACACCACTCCGTGTCACAAAATATTGGCCATCCATCGCATTTTTACATCGAAAACCTTGCTTGAATAGTATCGCAATTCTTGGCCATAATGTACACATAAATGCATCATTACCCGTTGCTTATCATCAAAACGAATTGTCATTTGGCTAACAAAGGCCTCGCAAAGGCTTCTGGTGATTTTGCATTCTGAACTGAATGATCTACAGTAGCATGTCGAGTAGCACAGACGTGGAAGGTGCGTTTTCCCCACCCAAGCACGGACTCGAGCCCAACTCACCTGCCGGATGAACGGGGTCGTCCATCCCTCGGTTGCAAAGGCGTATTTTGGAATGTTCGTCAGCAGTCTAGAACGTTCTTCTCGTCGCGGAGTTCACGGCATCGATCTACCTGGCCACGATTTTTTGGAGCTTTTTCTCAAGCCAGCGCAAATCCGCCAAAATCCCAATCCGAAAAAAAAACCGCAAAAAACGCAACCACGAGCGGCGATTTTTCGGCGGGGGGAACGGCGAGGAGGACGCGTTTCACTCACGTGCCGTCGGCCGCGGTTTTTCCGCTTAACGGCCGTTTAAAACTGATTTATATAGCCGTTGGGGCATCCGTAATGATGGCCGGTTGTTTGCCTGCGTGCCAGCGAGAAGGCGCCGGAAGCCTCGCGCCCAGCCGGCCTCCTATTGGCCGCCGCTCGCCCCTCCCCCGCACGCCCTATTAGCCGCGCCGCGCGGGGGAGGGGCCAACGTCGAGTGCGTTATTTGCGCGCTGAATTTCGGTGGGGGAAAACGGAAAAGGCGGGTTTTGAGCGCTTAATTAGGCGCTAATTGAGACGCGCCACGGGTGCGGGGTGCGCCCCCGGACCCGGGGTCGGGAGGGCAAAAGGCCTTACCTGAAACGACGACGGGCCCGGGCCTGGAGAAGGGGCCGTTTTGGAGGGCTTTCTTGCGGGGACTTGAGCAGCTCGGGGTGCGCTTAGGAAAATGGTTTTTTTTTCCTGTTTTTAGCTGGTTTTTATTGGGAGGGTTTTTCCTGGTGTTGTTTAGTTGAAATGTGGCGTTTTGTAACGACCCCTGTTTATAGGCAATCACTGCAGGCATGACTCGCTTTGCCGTGAGCGTTGCTATAAGCGAAATATATATATACACTTAAGTGCAAAAAATTCGACTCACCATCCTGAATCAGGAAAAAAATGTTTTTCTCAGCAATGAAATGTCCG
>JAQIXS010006445.1:0-10716 GCA_034700785.1 Rossiulus vilnensis | reverse complement strand
TTCCTGAGTATTTTACCTTCGATTTATGAAAAAATAACCGGACACCATAATTAATTAATGATAACCCTGGTGGAAAGATCGGTGTAATCAATACAGCAGATATCAGTACAAATATACTGATATTAGTAAAAAAAATATTGTAACACTGGTAACAAGGTAGTGAGTGATAGCACTAACCATACTGATATTAGTAGTCCAAAAAAAAACAATCAGCAGTTCCAAAAAACAGTGTATATATACTGCATAGTGATATCAGTATAGAATGATAGTGAAATCATTAACCATACTGATATTAGTAGTCCCAAAAAACAGTGTGTATATACTGCATAGTGATATCAGTATAGAATGATAGAGGTATCATTAACCATACCGATATTAGTAGTCCTAAAAAACACTATCCTAATGACATCAGCAGTCCCAAAAACAGTATATGTTTATATATTGTGATATCAATATAGAGTAATGGTGATATTAATAACCATACTGATATTAGTAGTCCCAAAAAAACCACTATCCTAATGACATCAGTAGTCCAAAAAAACAGTATATGTTTACATATAGTGATATCAATATAGAATCAGTGATATTAATAACCATACTGATATTAGTAGTCCCAAAAAACCACTATACTACTGACATTTGCAGTCCCAAAAAACAGTATATGTTTACATATAGTGATATCAATATAGAATCATACTGATATCCCTAAGCATACTGACATTAGTAGTCCCAAAAACCACTATAATACTGACATCACTAAGTATACCGATTTCAGTAGTCCCAAAAAAACAGTATATGCGTAGCGATATCAGTTGTAGAATCATACCGATATCAGTATAGTGCTTATCAACATCTTCACTGGTCATCGACCCCTCCTTCCTCAGGTCCTGAAGGCGCCAATGGGGCTGGTGACCCTCAAGCCAAGGTCAGCCAGCCTGGCCATTAAACATTCAACAGAGGCCGGTGGGGAAGGACCATGGAAACCGGAAATCACATGGCATGCCAGAGTAGTGATAGAGCGAAATGAAGCGCTGAACGAAAACATTCTTCGCATTTTTTTTCACAAGGAAGCCAGGCCATAAAGGCATATTTTACCAGCCTGCCAGATCTGGGCAGGCGAAAGGGAAGATCTGTCAGATAGCTTGAATTATGGAGCGCGTCCACCGCCCGTCACCAAAGCGGTGAGATATGGCAGACGTGTCATCATGCAGATTTCCGGTTGGTTTTCCGGCACATTGGCCATGCTCAAGTGGCTGGCCATTTGTATCCCAGCCGCCTTCGGGGTCCATCCATCAACCCGGATGAAGCCGAACAGAATATCTTTCCAGCACAGGAATGTAATTCGTGATAAGCCCTTGGTCTGGTAGAAAGACGTCCTCCCCAAATCGACTTCCGGGCACCTCCAGCTGAATTTATGTTTTTCATCATTCAAAGTAGGTGTCCTCAGAACTCTGATCCTGTGCAGGACTAACCTGCACATCAAGAAAGGGTGGCAGACAGTTTCCAAAATTTGAAATTTGGGACTTTTTTAAATCAAATTTTAGGACTTGGTTTTTAAAAAAAGGATAACATTTTAGGATTTTTTTTTCCAAGGGTAATATTTTTAGGATGCATTATTTATTCATTTTTGCGTTTAATACAATAATACAAGATGAACATTAGTTGCAGGCTTTTTATCGTTTTTGAAACTTTTTAGGACGCTTAGGACTTGCTCCCAATTTGAAATTTAGGGCTTTTTACATCAAATTTTATGACAATTTTAGGACTTTTTTACATCAAATTTTATGACAATTTTAGGGCTTTTTTACATGAAATTTTATGACAATTTTAGGACTTTTTTACTAAATTAAAGTTTAGGACTACGTAAGGATTTTTTTTCAAAAATGTAATATTTTTAGGATGCATTATTTTCTTCCTTGTTCATTTTTGTGTTTATTACAATAATACAAGATTAACATTTGTTTTGATCAGTTTTTTTAAAAATAACAAGGCAACTTATATATTTAATAAATTCAACTTAAGGCAGTATTGTCAAACATAACACCCTGTTTTACCACAATAGCTTTTCATACCTTTTATAGAATATTTAGGACTTTGTATTGTTTTTAGTACTTTATTAGGACTTTGAAGACATTTAATACGTGCTTGCCACCCTGATTTAAATAGTCCGATGTTTTTTATGGAACGCCAATGAGTTTTTCAAAATTTTCAAGATTTACATCAGTCACAAATTATTCGATGCATGCAATGCAGGAATCCATCTCAACATCAAAAATGCTCATACATTTCTTGGAATCTTATTCAAACATATCACTACACAAGTGGATTAGAACAAACAGAAAAAAATTAACTTCGATATCAGAACTGGACAAAATAGGATTTTGCCTACATTTTTAAGGGTGCTGGTGACATTTTCATTTCACATCAAGGTTCAGACGCTACATTAAATACTGTCCTCCTGCACTGCTCAATAATTCTAAAACACGACTTCTTTCTCAGCCTCCAAAACAGCTCGGATTTCCAGAAATCAGACAAGGAGCCCCACACTGTTTGATAAACACATGTACTGAAAAATAATTCTGAAAATATGCATGCCACCGGGTGTGCTACGTGCGCATTGTTACCAGGCACAACCCCCTCAAAGCAATGGAATTTCAATTCATAATTATTCGTGTACCCTTCATATCTCCTTCACCGAAGTCATTATGAAATTCCAGAATTTATCGGGGGAATGGTTCCCCGAAAGAGAATCTGCCATGGCAACCTGCGACGGCAGAGGCAATATCCCATTTTCGCAAAAATCTGACTTTGGACAAGCGACATGTCAAATTAAGGACCAAAGACAGAAGCTGTTGAGGAAAAAAAAAAAGGCAAATTCCACAATTTTTCATCAGAGAAATTGAGCCAGTCAGAATCACTGTCGAAACCGTCAAGCCCACACATGGCATGTTTTCCAGAATGTGACATTTTAATAACCAACGTTTCCGTACGTTTGGCATGTCACACAGATGCACATCAGCCAACATGCATGTCTCTGACAAGCTCTGGCCTCAAACACCAAAGGTGATGGTCTGACAGGCACTGGACGTTCTATATTGGACAACGACAGATGCATCTAGGATGGATGGGAGTTGGAACAGTAGGTCTTCGATACTTCTTTGGACCTACACTTCAAGAACCATAAAGAAGAAGAGGGACTGTTCAGTCCATCCAGTGTTGACTTAACATCTGAACTAATAAAGCTGTAAGATACTGTAAGAAGCTGTAAGAAACAAAATCTCTTGTTGTGGGTTTTGGTCAAGGTACATCTCTACCAAATTTCAAAGATCTAGTTTCAAGGGTTCAATAGAAACATTTACCCCTCTATTTAACCCCCTTAGAGGGATCTTTCAAAAACATCCCTAGCATTTATGGGTTGGGCTTGTCCTTATATGCAGTATAAACGTTGATGATGTTCTCAGTCTGGCATCATGCCGGAATTTGTCAGACCAGAAAGCTAAAGTCCAGAAAGAGCTCCAGGGAGAAGCTTATTGGAACAAAGCCCAGATCAGCAACATGAGTCTGGGATCCATCCCTAACCAATGCATCCCATCAACCGTCACATCCGCCCAAGCGTGTCCCAATTGCGCATCACCGGAGCCAAGCCGAGGACAGTCAAGAGACCCACCGAGGACTTTCATGCAGGACATGTGTCATTTGGAAAACAAGAGACTATCATTAGCAGGAATGGGAGGAATGGATGCCTGACATCAGCAAGAGCACTCTGGTACCTCTGGCTCCAGCAAAGCCCTTAATGAAGTCAAAGCTGGCGCTGAGCAATGTCACCGCTGATACAGAAAGACGGAGCCGGGATTTGGCATTGCAGAAGCCATGGAAGAGGCTCCTGGGAGGAGGCAAGAAAGGAATGCAGTGGACAACCTTTGCTCTGCTGGTAATCAATGCGACACTGACAAATCACCTATTAGACCGCAAATCTACCATCTCGACCAGAACCGCTGTACCTCTTGATTAAGTGCAGCGGCTGCTGAATGGCACCGGAAGCCTCTGGAGGAAGCGCACGAAGTAGGACATAAAACAGCGCAGAATGCAATCGGAAATTAGGAAACGATTCGGAACAGCACTTAGTCAGGAAGGGGAGGTGGCCTGCACTTGAATGGACGATTTCCATAACTGAAACGCCCTCTATATGATGATTTATGACCTCCTGGAGATAAACGATTATCAACGATTGCCCAGAGGCTGCTTCTGTTTCGGCTTAATAAACCACCAAATCACCTCAACCCTCTTGCAAACTTCATATCCATCATGTTCAAAGCCAACCTTTATATCACCCCCTGTACCGTGCTATCCCCATCAATCTTACAACTCAGGGATAAAGGAACAAACGCTAAATAGATTCATGAAAGACCACAAAGTGATACTGATGAAGAAAACTTAAGAGCTGAGCCCAGTTCCCACATTACAAGTACTTTTTAAGCGGGGCATTCAGAGTCAAAGATTATTTTACCTTAAACATCTCTTTCAACACCAAACTGCTCCAATACCAGATTACAACAAACTCTTACTGCCTGATCTGACAAGCCCTAGTCCACTATGCAACTGACAAACCGCCTGGAATCATCTACTCCTAACCTGCCACTCCGATGAAATGCTAAGAACAACCATCACTATTAGAAAACAGTTTTTAGGCTACCCTACCAAACCAAATGATTTACAAAGATAAATGAAAGTGACCTCTGGAGTACCTACCGGATTATATAAACTGTCAATACAACCTTGCCGAACACCAATTGAAATTTTGAATACCCATTATATTGTGTCTGCAGTGCATACTCAAGCATAAAAAATATCTAGTACGTTTAGCACCTTGTTGCAGTAAACATAGCTGCTAAATGTTGGCCATAGCAAATGCATTCTTAGATCAAAGTGCCATCCGTGATGCATTCAGAGCAACAGGCTACCACGTGATGTGTCCTTCAAAGTTTGGAACCTTCAGAGGGTTTTCTCCTCCAGGGCCAAGAAAGCCAATCAGCACTGAAATATTGACACTATCTGTAGAGCAAAATTGATCGCTTTTTACTAGGTCCAGAAACTTGGGAGCATAACAGCTGAAGAGGTAAAAACAGCCATGAAGGAGTTCTAGTCAAAAACAGGTGAAAGTGCTGTTCAATGGAACAGATCCAAGAATAACAACTGACATCCACAGAAGAACCTTGCCCTCAGGGTAGCGTCATTTTCTAGCAGTATCAAAATCCTAAATTTAATTAAAATCAAGAAGAAATCGAGATGGCTTCTGAAGGGCGTCGACATGCGCTGTGAGGATCGAATTGAAAAACCAAGAACTGAAACCCAGGCCTTTTGTCTAGAGATCCGTTATTAAAGCATGCATGTATAGACAGTATCGGATTAAAAAGTTCCAATCCGAGCCATGTCATGCCTTTTGGAAACCCACTACAAGACAACCTCAAACCCTGCCTTGACAACATAACGGACCTAGCCCCAAGTAGTTGCGTAGCCACTTCCGTTTCAATTTCCAACAAACCGTGCAGGACTAAGTAAATGAACAATTAACTCCGGACTTGCTTTGAAAGTCGGAATCCATACTAGTCACACGTAGTGATACCTTCCGTGCCTCTGTCCTTGTGTGGCAATGCCAGGTGATGCGTCCTCTTTACTCAAGAGAACATTCCTCCAGGGTGACCTTGGATTTTCGACTCTTCCGTGCGGGTGACTCATTGTGGGTCATGCCCGGTATCAAGGAGGAAACCTGCTCTGGTGCATAGCCACTTTGTAACTGCTAGTGTCAGCTCCCAACTTTCCACTTTTCTGATGGGCCTTAGCGCTCTTCCCATTCTGGAAACATGAGCCCAGCCAAGCGCCTCCATTGATTTACGACGGCTGGGGCAGCATAAGAAGCCACAAAGCACTTGGGCAGCGACACGCAAAGAAATAGGTAGGTTATGGGCACATAACCCCGTAAGCAGCAGAAACTAACTCTGCTGAGTTCAGCACTGAAGCTGCGATTTCCAGTAATTTTTTCGAAGGAGTTGTGTCCAGCCAGAAGAAAGAAAATGCAAGTGACGTTTCATGCAACATTAAACAAAACCAATTTCAGTTAACATTGGGTTAAACTTTTGGTAATGCAGTGGTAAGGCATGCGCCACTCAAGCTCGAGCTGGTTCACATGAGCTTGAATCCCTGGCAGGGTGGATATTATAGTATGATTAAATAGCTCGCTAGATTGAGATACAGAATGACAGACAGACAGACAATGCTCACGGCAAGTTAAGTAAAAGGTTGTAATAAATGGTTAAACTGCCTATATGAATATATTGAGCCCAGTCTTTAAATTTGCCTTAAACTAACTCTTGGTATATGCACACATAAATTAAACAACGCTGCCAGCTCACCAATGCTGCTCTCCGGCAATGCGGCAAGTCGCGACCCGCTAACCGAGTCTGGATTAAGAAAGAAACGGTGTTATGTGAAACTGGAGAACAATTTCTTGATGAACATTCAAGCTTGCACAAAATCGATTAACAGTCACCTCCAGTTTGCATCTCCAGTGCTACTGGATACGCCGACCTGTCAGTTGACGTCATCCCCGTTGGAGGAACATCAGTGCTTGTATCTCGAGTTACCCTAGGACACAGAAACTGGCTGGCAAAGGGTTTCCAGCCAACATCGTTGACAAGCAATGCTGTCAGATAGATTGGACTCAAAGACATCTCTGGCAGTAAACGTAACCAGGCTTCCAAGCAGTCCCTTAATTTCCAAAAATGACTATTGACAAACAGAAGTCACTTCTGGTCGGGTGATGCTGCCTAACATTCAACTACTCATCGCCTCAGTAAGTCAAAGTGAATCATGACATGGGCAACTCTGGTAAATACCTTCAAATCAATGAAAATCGTTACCGGTCCACATACAGAAACTATATCATCTGCCCATCTATGGTGCACTGTCAACAATTCTGAGGAGATACCAGCAATTCATTGTAGTTCGATGATATTACCAACAATGAAAAACTCAGTTTAATCATGACCAAGCAGGTTCATGGAGGAGTTGTAAGGAATCTCTGGCAAAGACATGATACTGTCAACAGGACCATATTCACAACCACGTGACAGAGGTTCAATGGCAATGCTTGCAGAGGCGGTACCATAAGGTCCTTGGAGAGAGAGAGGCAGTTACAAGCATCATCTCCACCCACGACCTAGTTACTTGTTAAACAATGTCTGCAACAGGATGTTTGTCCTCTCACGTCCTGCTCCATTATCTCTTGATCGATCCAGTCACAAGCCTGCAATCAGAACTGTTGTCCCGCATTGTTCAGCCATCAATGCGAAGCTCCATCCCCCTCTCTCCAGCAAGTCCCCGCCAATAAAGCCCTATCTCGGCGAGGAAATAAAGCCTTTAATGGCGGGCTGCCGTGCTAAACGGCGTTTAACGAGGATTTTGCAGCAGCCTATCTCCTGCTCGTCGTTTTTACGGCTGAAGACGAGGCCTCAGGTGATTACGGCGTGCCCGGTGATCGATAACGTCTTCCACTTGCCGCAAACAAGGAGAACAGGGGAAGGGGGGGTGTTACAGATTTGTTGATGGCACTTAGGCAGAGCCCATCCTGCTGCATATTTATGCGCCTTTAAGTGATAAGCAGCCGAAAGGCCGTAAAGAAGTTACGAGCGTTTGATGGAGCTCCTGCAGAGGAGTGTCTCTGGAGAGAGCAGCGCCCCTGGGGGGAGACTGGGTTAATTAAGTGGAATCCATGGGCCCCCAATGCCATGGCCTGTGCCCAGAAACAACTTCCTCCGAAAGAAACTTGGCTGGGGGACTGCGGAGTATGTGCCGCGAAGGTTGCGGGGCCATACCAGCGCCATTGGTAAATGAAACTAAAAAGGAGTAAAAACGACGACTGCAATACAAAAGACAAGAGGCAAGGGAAATCAAGAAGGATGATATGCAACAAAGATTTCAAGTATCCGCAACAGCGGGCAAAATCACGAGGGAACGCAACCCGCGAAGGTAGCCGGCATTCCCGACAAGTTGGGAGCCCAGGGTTTTAGCTTCGCAGAGGATGAGAGAGAACTTTTGCAATTGCTGGAATTATCTACTGCCCAATCCTAGAAAAACATTGGTATGTGCTTCGACCTCATGAGTCCTGATGCCCATCCTAAGTAAGACATTGGCATGTGATTCCACCTCATGAGCCCTGATGCCCATCCTAAGTAAGAAAGACATTGGCATGTGCTTCCACCTCATGAGCCCTGATGCCAGCCTGATGAAGATCTCAAGACATTGGTATGTGCTTTCCACAACAACCATGAGGTTTGGAGGGACCGGGATGGAGGTTCCTGCTAATTTTATAAGGTTTTACGGATACACCAGTAAACTATCTGATTTCATGAAAGGCGTGTGTCAGTCGTCTTGATAGCCATGAAGACACTGTATGACATGTTACGTAGAGAATCCACCGCTAGAGGTTCGATCACCAATGGTTATGATCGAGGCTACACTACACTATCTGATCATGCCTACATCTTGATGAAAACAAGGATTGGAATTTCTCATTGCACACTGCTTAACGTTTCCAAGATGTCTGAAGCCAAGACTACTGCATCCAAACAATGGTATGTGCTAACGAAACCAAAGGATAGCAGAAGCCGAGTAAAAACTACACTTTGGATAGAAAACATGCAGCAAGGGAAATCAACAAGAAACAGATGCAACGAGATAACACAAGAGAGAGCAAAGTAAAAAACGGAGGCTTCTTGCAGAGAATGCATCCATGCCTTAAAGAAGCATCCACGAGTTCCTGTCATGGAGTCTGCTGCCATACCTCCAAATTTCATGGGTTTTTGGACTGCATTTTGAGCATGCTACAGAAGTACATATTGTATATCTATTCACATAATCGCCATCGTCTGTGAACCTGAATCACTTAACTGTTTCTTTCAAGTAGCTGGTCGCAGCGGTCAAGGGTTCGCTACACAACAAAGAGGACTGCTGCCTTTAGCGAGTTTCCTTTTATGCAATATCCAGAGCAGACACCTCTTTAGTCCAGTGGGCAATATGATGTTTTATTTAAACCAAAAGTAACCAATCCAGGACAACTATGACTCAACGGAGTGGATAGGAACCTCAAGGGAGTCGCGACTGCCTTCGTCCTAGTACATCCCAGGACATCTTGATGGGTATGGTATTTTTCAAACAAGAGTATTTGGGGAATTCAAATGGACCAATAGAGAGGCCTGTTATGCAGTTATTCTTTTCTGTCCCATGACATGGGCACCGGCGTCGACTAAGCGTTACTTCCTTTATGAGCGAAGGCATGATCTATAAGCTGAATAGTTCTGATTGGTTAAGGTTCTGGATACCGGTTTTACACCAGCTGAAGTCAAATTATGTGATTGGCTATGGTGCTTATCAGTGAAGGCATCAGCTGAAGACAGATTAGTCACAGCTCTCTTACCTCCACGTGGTCCAGCCGAATAAAGAGCTCGAGGGGTGGCAAGCTGCTGAACTAAATCGAGAGGGACAGTTTGAAGCAGAAAGTCTGCAGTGCACAACCACCTTGAAACTGCACAAGAGCCAGTTGTACAATTAGAAGCAGTGGTTACATAACTTACATAACACTGATTAAGAAGAAAATAATAAAGCGATTAGCAGCAACGCAGAAGGTGCGCTCCGTATCGAGCAACGGGCAGAACACGTACGGTTAGGGATTCCACAAATTCCCCACCAGGAATGGTAAACATGTCCATCGCAGGCCCTCTGTGCGGCTAATTAAATACAGCTATCATGGCTTCAGTTCGCAGGCATTATGGCATTTCACCGGAATAATTAAATTAGCTAAGCTCATCTGCGGCCTGTAGTCTAGACTGCAATCATGCACCATAAAAGCAATCTGCACGTAGATTGTGTCTGTATGCGGAATGGGCGAAATTATTAATGCCAATAAAACCCTTGCTGGCAACACAACAGCTGCTAATTGCAGCCATACATAGCTGAGCTGCTTTTCAGTGGCTAAGCTCAACGAGCACGAATTACACGTGAACATGTTTAAATTGAACAGCTCACAGAGAATTTAATCCAGTCTCCCAACAGTGTCTCACCTCCAGAGCCAGACACCTGCTAACGCAACCAACAGAAAGGGTGCCATTCACACGGAGAACATCTCATCGATCCATTAGTTCACTTTTCCATGGGAGAAGTAAATAGACAAGAAGGACATCAGCTAGCAATAATCGCATCTCAAGAATGGATGCCCACTGTCCAACAAGGGATTATCACTGTTTAGGTCGCTAAGACCCTCGAACATGGTGGACATCAAACTGACAACATGGCGTACTTAATACTGACTTTTACCACAACTTATTTATCAATACAAGTTGTTCCTGGTGATCAAACATCGGTTCTGATCAACATCAGTCATTACATAACAACATGTCCTTTCCCAACAATCATTTTTTTCCCCAAAATAATCAATCATTTCCCAACAAAATCAATCCTTTCTCAACAGCATTAGTCCTTTGTCATCAAAATCAGTCCACTCTCAGTATCATCAGTCCACTCTCATTATCATCAGTCCACTCTCATTATCATCAGTCCACTCTCATTATCATCAGTCCACTCTCATTATCATCAGTCCACTCTCATTATCATCAGTCCACTCTCATTATCATCAGTCCACTCTCATTATCATCAGTCCACTCT
>JAQIXS010006444.1:0-10717 GCA_034700785.1 Rossiulus vilnensis | reverse complement strand
ATGTTGGATTTCCCCCTGAGTTTGTGTCAGTGTCATGGCACCACTGTTGGATTTTCCCTCGGTTTGTGTCAGTGTCATGACACCACCGTTGAATTTTCCCTCGGTTTGTGTCAGTGTTATGACACCACCGTTGGATTTTCCCTCGGTTTGTGTCAGTGTCATGACACCACCGTTGGATTTTCCATCCGCGCAGCGACGACCCGTCATTCGGCAAAGCAGCATCTCGGCCCGGTAGAAAAACGGGGAAATGTGCAGATACGAACCGAGATAACTCGCATTGCCGAAATCACCCGGACGCATAGTCACTGTCACCTGCCTCCCTCAATTTCACGAATCACGAGTGTTCGGCAATGCAGCGGATTGTCGGTTGGATAAGGGCACTTTTGTTTTAACCCGTTGCATCTTGGGAAGAAAGAAAAAAAAACATGCCGAATCCCTGACGTTCCAACGTTCCATTTCGCTTCCCCCACGTGCTTTTTTTTTGTTCGAAAAGTTTTATTCTCGAATAAGTGTGAATTAACATTTAACCAAAAATAACTAACGCCAGATTATATTTAACATTTCGGTTGGATTATTTTCGTGTGCTCGAACAGCATGATTTGCGTTTTCGTCAACTTCGTCGTGTATTTCGTTCGTTTCGGTGAGTAAAAGCTTGCAGCTGCAGTTTTAGCAGAGGCATTTCCTCAAAATCCTTTGGGCTTCAAGAAAAAAAAAACACCAAACAAATTGATTAAAATCGGCGCGCTTCGATGGCGAAACTTCACCCTTGTGGTTAAAGGTAAAAATAATCATTTTAATCGGCGTAAATAAGAAGTTATTCGGGAGGAAAGAAAAAACCGCTTCATTCACGGTTACGCAAGGTCTCAAATTCCGATGACCTAAATACACTGTACGTGTACGTGCATGCAATGGTCTCCTGCGTACAGCTATTTCTCGGGTTTCGATTTCTAAATAATTACCAGTTGCGCTCCTTTTTCAATGTTGAAAAAACCACCCGTCTGCCTGCGAAGTACGTGCTTTTTCAATGCTGGTGGTTTGAAGAAAAAATTAGTTGATCATGGAAAGCTTTGCTTTTCAGATCGGCTGTTTACGCCGCTAGAGTCAGAACAGCTCGATTGGGCTAGACCACGATATCAGATGACTAAAGTATTCACATATTCAGTATTTATAAGATAAGATGTGTTTTTAAGCTGGAATACGTTTTTTAAGATGGGTTACTTTTCTTGAATTAAGGATTCAAATTTTTAAGATCGGAACGTTTTTAGATGGAAAAACTGGATACGTTTATTTAAGTTAACAAATTCATTATCCTTCATCTACAAAATAAACAATTATCAAATTGTGAGGTTCATTCCAGTTTCAAAATTACAACATTATTGGTACATCACCGATAAAATTTGTGTGCAAACTTGTTATGAAATGTACATTATTACGAGAATAAATCCAGAATTACAATCAATGTAATAACCTTTGATCATCCGTTGACAAATTATTACAAGAGCTGGATGTGAAAATACAGAATGCATGTTTAAATCGATTACTAGCAATTACTGCTTTTATAAATTGTTAGTTATACAAATACATATTTGGATGACACTATCACGTGGGCACTTTATTACTCATGTTTCAGTTGATCCATCTTTATCTTTCTTTTAAGCATTTTTTTGTGGAATTTTTATGGTGACAGTTTGCACTTCTAGATATTCCTTAAGTCCTTCTTCACCACTGATGAGAAAAAAATCACAATGTTGATAGTCTGGACACCTGTTAGCAATCTATTTGTTTACTTAATAATAAAAAAATAACTCACAGTTCTCGTCCATAACCTGACTGTTTGAAGCCACCAAAGGGAGTCATTGGCATCGTAGCATCATAACAGTTTACCCTAAAGTATGATTGAAGTTGTCATTTTTTATTGATAAATTATTGTAATAGGATATAAAATTTAGATCCTTACTAAGCTTAAATTCAAACACTGCATACAATCTGTCCAATTTAGATGCAAAAATATATTCTTATTTACCAAACCGATCCAGCTTGAACTCCCTGTGCAAACATGAGAGCTTTGTTGATGTCTTTCGTCAAAATTCCAGCAGCCAAACCAAATGACGTTTCGTTGGCCCGCTCCAGTGCCTCTTCCAGCGTTTTGAATTTAAAAATTTGCATTACTGGACCAAAAATCTGTAATTTGAAACAATTACACATAAATCTTTAGAATGTATAAGGGATGGAGGAAGGGAGGTTCTTTAAAGTTTCATCACAAATAGTAATATTAAATAGCTGAAATTCAGATCACAACAATTATGAAGTATTCGTACTTCTTCCTTAGCGATGCGCATGTAGTCCTCGACATCTGAAAAAATAGTTGGCTCGATGAAATAACCCTCATTACCAATCCGCTTTCCACCGCATTTCAACTTGGCCCCTTCTTTTTTGCCACTCTCAATCAAATCGAGGATTTTGTCCAATTGCTCTTGGTCAATCTGGGGTCCCTGGAGGACTCCGTCTTCGAAAGGATCTCCAACTTTGCGCTTCAAAGCCAACTGGGTGCTCTTTTCGACGAATTCATCATACACTTTTTCGTGGACGAAAGTTCTTGTGGCAGCGCAGCAACACTGGCCACTGTTTGCGAAGCAACCATTGTGCGCAATCTCCACAGCTTGGTCAACTAAATAATGATGTGCGATGCAGTAATTCCATCAATTTCATGTTAATACTGGACTATCGGTTGGTATACTCACTGTCGGCATCATCGAACACTATTTTCGGGCTCTTTCCACCTGATGCAATTAAATGTAACAAATGAATACAACGTAAGCCACATTTGTTTCTCTCATAAAAGCATAGAACTTGCCTAACTCGAGGGAAACCCGTTTACAAGTTTTGGATGCAGCTTCTGCAACGACTTTTCCAATCTGCAAGCAAAGTATGGATGCAGGGTTGCTCTTCATGAAACTTTAAATTTAAATCCTCAGGATAATTCGGTAACTGACATATCCAATAAACAGCAATTCAGTTTTCGTTAAATTAATTATTGCAAACCTCAACAGATCCGGTAAATGCTATTTTTTGGACGTTCTGATGCAACGTAAGGGCTGCACCAGCAGTAGGCCCATAGCCTGGAACAATATTGACCACACCTGGTGGAAATCCAGCCTAAAACAGCACACCATAGAGAATCTGTTAGCAATTAAAAAATAACGTAGAATTTAACCAAAAAAGTGTTTAAGCCCAACCCAAAATTATTAACAACATGATTGAATTAGTAGTTAATGGTATTAAGTAATTTTTGTTAATTTTGAAATGTTCAGGCTGTAAGCCTCCGAAGATGGTTAATGAAGGTTGCATTACTTTTTTCTTTAAGTATTTACTCCATTGATACAATGAGACATTTTTAAATTATAAAAAATTACTTAATCTCTAGTGGTCAACCAATTCTACAATGGTAAAAAGTATTTTAAGCAAAAAAACGTCAATTTTTTGCATGGTTGTCATCCTTTTGGATCGGATCATTAAAATAAGTATTACCTCTATTATCAATGAACCTAAGAACAGTGCCGACAATGGAGTTTGTTCAGCTGGTTTTAAGATTAAAGTATTTCCACACGTTAAAGCAGGTGCCAGCTTCCAAGCCGCCATTAGAAGCGGGTAATTCCACTGCAAATTGTAAATAAATTAACGGAGTTCTCAGACACTACTTCCGATATAACAAACAATGTAAAAATTAATGTTACAGGAATAATTTGTCCACAGACGCCCACTGGAGCCTTTCTGGTGAAGGAAAAGTAATCTCCATCTATAGCAATAAAATTTAAAATATCATAGCGTGCTTACTTAGTCTAGATGGTATTTGGGAACGTATATTTTTCATATTCTAACGTGCATAATTGTGTTGTTAAAATTACAGTTACAGTTAAATTATTTTTGAAAATTGTGAATTGCATTTCTTTTGAATCGCATTTAAATATACACAACTGAATAAGTCGCATGACATGCAATAAAACAACGAAACTGTCTAGTTTCGACATTTTCCTTTTTAATTTTACAATAAAAAATAACTAAAGATAACTTCTTGCATTTATAATAAGTATTTGAATCAAAAAGGAGTAATTTTTGGCCTGATGGACATTCTGTTGGGTCGGATTTAACATATTAGATCTTCTACTAAATCTCCATCAGAAATAATTGATCGTGTAAATTCTTGATAACACGAGTGCATATTGGTGAATACGTACCTACTGGAATGGTATTGCCATGTATTTTATCTGCCCATCCTGCATAATATCTGAATGTAGCAGACGTGCACACAACGTCAAACTTCGCCTCTTCAATTGCTTTCCCATTATCTAATGTTTCCAAACTCTTAATAAAAAATAAAAATATCGTTAGCCATTAGACATCCTTCGGCGCATTATCATTAAAGAACATTATGCGAGAAAGGATTACAGCGATATAATCTGCATTCTCATCAATTAAGTTAGCCAATTTATTCAATAGAAGTCCTCTTGCGGAAGCATCCAAAGTTCTCCAAGGTGAACCCAATTTAAAAGCAGCATTTGCTGCTGCAACAGCCTTATCTACATCCGCCTGCATTTTGGTGAGAAACATTGAGGAATAAATGATTAGGAATTGTGTGCCAATCGTATGTGACCATGAAATTCATTTTTTGGCACAGCCCAGATCTAGCTTATACCTTATCGCCTTCTTGGACATCAACTATTTTATGTCCGGTAGAAGGATTTATGGTTGGGAACGTTTTGCCACTAACTGAATCATGCCAAGTGTTGTTAATGAAGATCTATTGAAAAAAATGTCAATCTTAATTGTTAACAGACAAGCTTGCGCCCTTCAAAATAACTTCCAACTCTGATATCAAAAGAAATCATTCGCACTGGGAACAAGGACAGATATCTTCTTCCATTGTCTTTTAAATTCTTTATAAATTATCTTTGTAATGACATGTTATGCCCAATCAGAAATTGACGATTTTTGGTAGAATAAAAAAATTGATTGACTCTAAAAATAGACTGAAAATTTTCCAACAACCAAACAATATCATGTAGCTATGACTTAAACAACAATATTCAAACCACACGAGGGACATTTGTTTTAATACCAATTAATTAATCTTGATAAACACCCTGTTTAACGTCTTCAACCAATCGATCTTTTTTGCATTTCATAAGAGGAAATAGAACGTCAGCTATTTTTTCTGTGTGTGTATAATAACACAGATTTTAATCAAGTAAATCTAGTTGGCCAAATTCAATTACTATTAATTTCCCTGAATTTAAACACTTGCAGACATGAGTTTTTCTCATTTCGTTTTCGTATTAACTCGGTCAAAAACAGTTTAAAAAAATGGCCGCGTCGACTTATAGTGCAAGGGCGAAGGGAAACTCAAGATGAATGAAACGTCTTGGGTATACAATATTATAAATAAAACATATCCAACGTAGACAGGAAAGACCTGCCACCCTTGCCTCAAAACGTTTAGCCTCAAACTGACACAATTATACAAATGCCCTGTTAGAGGCACAGACACTGGGATATTTTCTCATATATACTTTACAAAAATAAACATACACAACAGAGACCTGTATTGTTTTAGGCATATACAGTTCCCAGTATCCAAATCAATTACTTTGCTGCAAAAAAAATACAGAACCACTTTTTGTACTTTTCACTAGTACTTCTGTAAACATACTTCTTATAAATAATTCCATTAACACAAACTTAAATGTTTAGTTAGTCGTACGATTGTATATTTTAATGTTTTTTCAGACATAAGATACTTTTCTGATGCTAGATTTTTTTCTGACTTCTCTATTCGTACGCAGTTTGTTTCAACACATGGAAAATTCACACCGAGAGGGGACGTATGATAAGGCTATTTATAACAAACGGAATGAAATGATTTGTCAGATAAAAAGACCCGGGAAATGTTAACCAAAGATTCCTAGTGGCTTTTTCTTAAACGAGTAAACATGCCAGATTAGGGGCTATGTAATCAAATAATTAACCATCGAATAAAAAAAATTCTATTGAAGACCACGCATCCAGGCATTAACTCACGGTTGCAGAAATTCATGTATACTAATTTTTTACTGAATTGATTTGATAATCTTAAACAGCACATTATCTGAGGTCTGCTGCGTTTCTTGAGACAGTCTGTTTTCCTTATTTTTGCATCCCCTTAAGATGCGTTTTCCTGCATTGCTTTAAAAAAAATTCGGAAAAATGTATAAAGTGAAGTTAAATTGTTCCTAAAATATGCATTAATGCCGTAAGGCGCTCATTGTCTTATGTAGCGTTCATCACGATTTAATCGTAATGAGTAAAACACCGAAAAATGCAGGTGAACACACATTCTACAGGTGGAAATGAAATACTTCCAAACTTAACAATACATGTGATTTTACTCCACATTTAGATAGATTTAATAAGGAGCTGAAACGTTACACCTTAATAAAACAATACTATTAGAAATGTATGCAAATAAAAAATAAAGTTAAGTTTGACAATGTGGCAATTTTCATTAATTAATTTTTGTCTATCTCCGGGTTCGCAGACTAAACTAACTTTAAAAGCCATTAGTTGATATGATATTAATTACAGCGCAAATTCATGCAATTACCATTAAGAACGCGTTTGTACGACCTTCAGAATGTCATTGGCAAATGATACAGCTATTTTAGCCAAGAGTGTTAAAGCGGCTAAAACCTAAACCATATTTCACTGTAAACTGAGGGGGAGTTTTCATCATTTTTTAACAGTTGTGTAGGCGCCATTCCTTGACTATATGGGGTGTATGTTTTGGGTCGTTATTCTGATAGACCTACAGCACAATCTTTAATCTTAAAAGATTTTTAGCGATATTTAGTTTTTCTGCACTAATCATCTGATCAAAACCTTGAAAGTGGATGATTTGCACAATCATACGAAAATCGCAAGGCTCAGTACTGCAGCATACATGACTCGTAATTACATGTAGTAAAAGTTTTATGAAACGCAATGCTAGGCGCACACATACGATTTTCTTTTTATCACGTGACCAAACTCCTCAATGCATTAATTTCATTATGGTTTGTTTGACAGATTTCTGACACTATGCAGGCTGCTTGACATTTACATGTACCTCGCCCTGGAGGCGTTTTTATGCTTTACAAAGACGAACTCGTATGTGTGCGCCCAGCCTAAGGGGCCATCCATAACGAACGTCCTAAGATTTTCATGATTTTTCAGACCTGTACGCTAGGCCTACTTTCTTGTTTATACCACTCCAACCCATCATAACCAATCAGCAGTAAACTAGACTATTAGATTTGTTTCACTTTTCAATCACTATTTCAGTTCTAACTGGACGTCCACTTGCCTTTAACTTCTCCTCCCACCCTATCCCACTATGTCCGATTTTCACAACCCCTCCTCCGGACGTCCTTTATGGATGCCTCCTATCTGGATTTTCTCATACAAACCAGATGTTGACGTGAGACATCTGCGGAATTCAATGTTGCAAAATGTAGCACCGATTACGTTTTTTACTTATCAGCACACCGTTCAAATATCTAACCACAAACATCAACTAGGCCTATTCGTTGAGATGGAAACATTTAGCGCGCAATGTGCTATGAGTGGAACATTCGTCTTTATTTTATGAAGTGTGAAACAAATTGCAGCAAATGCTCTTGCAATGTGCGTTAAATTTATTGAACATTTCTTTACAAACAAATCCAAGAATGCATGAACTTTGGCCGGTAAAGAATCATTCCCTTAATCATTAAATACTTTAAAATTACTTTAAAATAGTCTGTATCACATATGAAATAAATGTATATTTCATCAGTTAAATAATAAATAAACGAAAGTTGACAGTTTATTTAAATCCTCTTTGGAAGTAAATACATTTCGTATTGCCGAAATTCTTTACAAAAAGTACCATTTAAATGTAAAACCACTCACCAGTATTAGTTTACTATAAAACAAATAACAGTTTAAACGGCGACAAGAAGATCCTGAGCTTTCAGCAAAGATAACATTTCAATGTTTTATTTTCATGCATGCTTAGAAAGATGACAGCAGAATTTCTAAATTACACTTCGCACACACACACACGAGTCTTGTCTGTCCCCTAAATTAACACCAAACTCCAATAACAATCCCAAACTCCAATAACAATCCCAAATTCCAATAATAAAGGGGAAATTCCAAAATTCAATTATAATTCCAAGCTACAAATCCCAATAAACTACAAAATAATCAAATTTACGTACAATGGGTAAAAAAAGTGTAATAAGAATGAAGCCAAGCACGGAATTTATCAGATTATTTTTTTTAAGGTCCTGTATTGTCCTAACTAATTTGCATAATTCAAAATTTTTTACACTCCAAAACAGTGTCAGCAGATCTAATACGAAGTCTGCACCAAATTTGAGGTCCTACTTGGCAAAAAGCTTTAACATTCTCACCTGTGTGTACTTCACTGTCGGATTTCTGGTAACCATGTCGGCGGCTGAATTTCAGGATCCACAAAAATCTTTCAAGGCTTGCTAGGAAGTGGAAAGCTTCAAGAGAAATGAGCGGAGCCTGAATTCCTGGATGTGATCTACTGAAATGCGCTGGAAGATACCAGTCATCACGGAGGGATGTTCGTGTTGGAGTCGGCTGGACTGGATGCCGTCTACTGGCGCCACCTATCGTCAGCTGCTGTAAATAGTCTCAGGTCTTGCTGCTGCGCTTGATTGTGTCATATTTTCTACTGATTTGGGTTTGTGTTTGTCTTTTTTAATTTTTCTCTCCTTTCTATGATTCACTGCGAAGACTGATTTAATTTCTATCAGTGCTATTGGTAGTAGTAATGCGCGCAATAACTGCAAGTTTCAGGGTGTGGTGACTCACCCAGCCATCCCTTGTTCATTGTTTTGGGGTGGCGCACGTTAAATAATTTCGTCATTCAGCGAATTTATGCTTTACTTGGTGTGATTTTGTGACTGTTTAATTGAAGCTGGTGCTTTATGTACAGCGGGCGTTTAGACGTTTAACTCTTGCTCGCGTAAGTAAATTGTCTTTCAGAAGTGGCGCGATGTCTGCCTGAAGTAAGGTACACGTATATTGTAATGATTTTGAAACAGCCGGTGTTCAGTTTTGAGGATAAGTTTCTTTAACCAGTTACGGAATCTTAATAATGTATGTCTGCTATAAAAATATATTGATCTCTTGCACAAGCCTGTTACAAATGAGTAATTTAAGACATCAGTTCTGTTTTATGGAATGGAAGAGTTATAGGCTAGTTCAGCACAAAGTCACATTCCTCATTACAATTTAACTGTTCTTCATCTGAAAGCCATTAAGATTTACTGCATGTAACTCAAGAGCTATTTTCGGATTAAAATGTTTTGATTCACTGACAATACAGTAGGCTACATTTAGTTTCAATTAAGAGCTTTCTTTTTATTGCTACTGTTATTGTTATTATCTAAATTGCCTGATTTATAATCTGTCAGTTAATTATATTCGTCCATATTTGCAGCCTGGATTTCGTATCAAGGTTCTTCACCAATTTGGCCTCTCATCATAAACTATATTATTGACAGAATGTCTTCTGGACGACCAATCAAATGTGTTGTGGTCGGTGATGGAACGGTGAGATTGTGTTTCTCTATTAACAAAATATATTGGGATGTATTATTTGCAATGACTAATAACGTAAATCTCTATAGGTTGGAAAAACATGTGCTCTAATCTCATATACAACGGACAGTTTTCCAGGCGAATATGTGCCTACTGTGTAAGTAAATCTGGTTTGCTTAAAATTGACAACAAAATGAGATTTAGGTAGTTGTTGCATATGTTCAGTGTATACGTGATGTAGTTGATTAAAGGACTGGCAAAAACAGTTCGATTTGCATTTTTCAAATTATTTACAGTGTACTTGCTGTAGTTTTGATTTTTGTTACATTAACTATTTTGTACAAATATGCTGTGTTGAATACCACTTGGCCTTTAATTCAAAATGTACGATTAGAACAGTTGTTTTTTATTTATGTACGCAGAACAAAACTTTTAACTCACACTTGTATATGTTGTTAAATTTGACCTTGTTAAATTATGTAGATTTGATAATTATTCTGCTGCGATGATGTGTGATGGAATTCCAGTCAGTTTGGGTTTGTGGGACACAGCTGGCCAGGAGGATTATGACCGGCTGAGACCTCTTTCTTACCCACAGGTCAAAAATAATAAATTAAGCCAGTCCAAATCTTAATTCGGTACCTTCAGAATTGTCAACATCATTATTTCTTGAAATACAGACAGACGTATTCCTCATCTGCTTCAGTGTTGTTAGCCCCTCGTCTTTTGAAAATGTAACATCTAAATGGTATCCAGAGATTAAGCACCACTGTCCAGATGCCCCGATCATTTTAGTTGGCAAGTATTAATTCATTAATAAAATCTTGCATATTAAGTTGTACTTAAACTAATACCCATTGATTATTTTCATTAAGGTACCAAAGTAGATTTACGTGAAGATAAAGAGAGCCTTGCGCAGTTGCAGGAGCAAGGGTTTTCCCCGATCAAGAGAGAACAAGGTCAAAAGTTAGCATCTAAAATAAGGGCTGTAAAATATTTGGAATGCTCAGCCCTTACACAAAGAGGCTTAAAACAAGTAAAGGCTTGAAGTGATAATTCTTAAAATTAGTTTCTTAAGGAACTTGTT
>JAQIXS010006443.1:0-10720 GCA_034700785.1 Rossiulus vilnensis | reverse complement strand
GAATCTTCCAGTCATTCTCACCGGGTTTTTTGGGGGGGGGGTATTTTTTCGATATTCCCTCGCCTGGCGTTAACTAGCATTTTAAACTTTAGTTATCGTCGCTTTCAATTTTATGTTTTCTTTATTTATTTAAAAAAAAATCCAACAGCATACCTTGAAGTTCTTCTTCGATGATCTCCATCTTTTCAGTTCCAGTTTCCATTCGATAGACGGGTGCATTTTTTTAATTTACAGGCTCGTCAGATAAACAGATACAGATGCAAATGCACGCAGCCCACTATATAAAAATGCGAAAAGTACGAGCAATTAAAATAATGAGTTCGTTAAGTATCCGTTTGTTTAGCAACCTCAGATACGTGATGAAAATAGCAATTAAAATTCCGATTTTTAAATAAAAAATGGAATTCGAAGAACGCCACGTGCTGCGGTTGCCATGGCAACGTGCATTCCATTCCTACTCGCGCCATCTAGCGGTGGGGAAATCAAATCTCAAATATTTTTTTTATTTCCAGCTTCATAAATTGTCCTAAATATATTTCTATTTCTGAATAAGTAAGCGTGTAAACGAATGAACGTTGAAAAATTTAAGAAAATTTGATGGTAGTTTTGTCTGACAAATCAATATTTGGACCGAATATTTGAACTCGGTGCATATCTTAAATCCGCCTCCAAATGGACATCAGTGATTCTTGAACATTGAAAAATGCAATTATTTCTTTATTATTAATTTATTTTTTGCGCTAAGAGTCTGAATCAATGAGTTCGTCTGCGTCAATCACTTTCAAAACAAATTTAGCATGAAATTGTTAGCTAACAGAAATGATTTATAGTTACCGTAGTTGTCAAAGGATTTTCGCCCAAGGGCATTTCCTTTTAATAATGAAATTTTAACACCCATTTTTATATCAAAGTGCAGGCTAAAATCAGGATTTGTAATCTAAATTTTCGAAATTTTAGTCTACGGCGTACCTGATAATAATCACATACATTTCTACGAAAAATTGGCGCAGAATTCCAGGCAAAAATCAAGGATGATTTGTTATCCGATTTTTAAAATTTTTCGCCTACGGTGTTCATTGTACTTGTATTTCAAAGCAAATTTTTGCATAAAATTGCAGGCTATAATCCATGATTGGTTATCTGGCATTGAACGAGCCAACCAAAGTAGGCCAATTCGCTGAAAAAACCCCACAAGGACCGCAATCGGGCCACCCTGGTATCGGACCCAGGTCACGTACAGCAATCTCGATTGAGTTTGAATTTGAAACCACACTAAGCCAAACTAAGTCTGGAAATTCGGCTCGACCACGAAAACAGATCCGGTGAAAAGATGAAATGTGGGGTGCTTTAGCCCACTCCACTTTCAATTCAACTCAGTGCCCTTACTGTCAGCATGGATATGCCATGTGGTCTAGGCCCTAGGGAGTGTGATCCATCAATATAATTTATTCATCAGCCTAATCGCTCAGCTCTCTCAGATGGGCATCAATCTACGTCCTATGACAGCATCTTCTGCATTTTAAAAGCACCTTTTTTTTTGTCGGAATTATTTGTTTACAATTATAGGAAAATACTTTTGGTATTTTTTTTGGGAATTATTTGTTGCAATTACTGGAAAACATTTTTTGGCATTTTTTTGGGGGAATTATATGTTAAAATTATTGGAAAAAGTTTTTTGGCATTTGTTTTAGGAATTATTTGTTAAAATTATTGGAAAACTGTTTATTTGGCATTTCGTTTTGAAATATTTGATGTAATTATAGGCAAACATTTTTTGGCGGTTTTTTTGGGAATTATTTGTTTCAATTATAAAAAACTTTTTTGGCATTTTTTTTGGGAATTATTTGTTAAAATTATAAAAAAGGGTTGATATGACATTTCGTTTTAAATTATTTGTTATAATTATAGGCAAACTTATTTGGCGTTTTTTGGGGGGAATTATTTGTTATAATTAAAGGAAAACATTATCTGACATTTGTTTTGGGAATTATTTGTTACAATTACTGGCAAAATGTTCTTGCCATTTTTTGTAATTATTTGTTATAATTATAGAAATCGTTTTTTGGCATTTTTTTGAATTTGTTACAATAAGAGGAAAACATTGTTCGGCATTTTTTTTTGGAGTTTTGTCATACTGCATGTCATTTAATTTTAATGTTTTTAATTCAATAAAGGGTGGGTTTTTTTAAAAGAATAAAATGCTAGCAAAAAGTAAAGTAATTTATCAGGTTGTCTACAAGATTTGATGGCATAAAAAATCAACGAATTTTCAATAAAATTAAACATTCAATGCCATTTTCGAATGGTGTTTCGTTTTAAACAAAAGTTATCAATTTAAGTACTCCTTCTTATGGCCAATTCGGTTTTAAAAGTGTCAAAGATGTCCTTTACGAACGACTTGATATTTTTATAAACTTTCCAATGATTAAACTGAAGTCGTACAAACGAGCCTAATTAACAAACTATTAATAAAAAATAAGAAACCCTGTTTGCCTTCGATTTCGAAAATCAAGAGGTGAAAATAGAAACGAATTTTTTTTTTTAATATTGACATTTATTGACAGGCAGATGGGAGAAAATTAATGGAGAATTAATCAAAGAAGCCATGGGGAATAAAAAAATATATGAATGAAGCTAGATGGAAAGTTATTTTCAAATCTATATGTAGCTTCAAGGGGAAATAAAAAACATGATTGAAATTTTGTAAAACTTTTCATGATTTTTTCGACAAGCACCAAACATCTGATCATTAGAGGTCGTATTTGGCAAAAATAATTCAGAAAGATCAAAAGATTTGAATATATAAAAAAAATCAAAATTCGCAAAAATTGCCCAGCTTCCGATTAGTATGCCGAGAGCCGCGAGCGAAGCAACGAACTAGGTTTAAATGAAAAATCGATTTGTCTGAATATTTCATAAACTAGAAGCCCTAAACTTGATTTATGTAACTGAAATAGCCCTAATAATTCCAATCGCATTTACCCCTTTTTTCTTCAGATTTTTGCGATGTCTGCGAATAATGAGAATTTAAATTAAAAACTTCAGTGACTTTCTTGCCTATTGAATATTTCAGGAAAATATCGTTGACAAACCTAATGGATCCTAACACAGAACCTAAAAAGGGAGGAAGTGGAAGGGGTCTGTGGGCGGAAGTTCTTCAGAATTTAATAAAGTAGCCATCATGGTCTAAGAACTGCTTGCACCCTAACATTCTTCTAATGAAAGTTTTCTTTTATCACTATTAATATTGTCATTGTTAACCAGGGTCAGTTGTTTACATTCTTCCAGTTCAATTGTCAAACATTAAACAATTAACACGTTTAGTCTGGCGCTTTTTCAGCAGCATGTTATTTATATATTATAATGCAAAAAATAAAATTTAAAAATGCAAACAATGATACATTTTTTTTGTATTTTCTACAGTCTACATAAAGATAGTTTATGTAATTGCTACATGTGAATTTTCTTGAAATTTTCCACGAATTTTTGGGTGCAAAAACCATTCACTAAGGGATTTTGCCTGAAATACCCCTTCTAAGGGCCGATTGCACCAACAGAAGTTAAGCAAAACCCAAGGTAAACCTCTAGTTAACTAAGGAAAAACGTTGCACCACAGCAGGTTAGCAGTTAACCATGGATTAACCTTAACCCAGCTAATAGACAGGCTTAACCTAAGGTTTGTACAAGGTAATTTTCCCAGAATTCCTAGCTGCAACATGTTATCTCCATGTTTACTATACCTTGCGTTAAAAATCCTAGGAGCCGGTAGCACCATTGCAGGTTAAATGAAAGGTTAGCTAGCCTGGGGTTAACTATAATCACAAGTTAACCTAAGGTTTAATAGGTTTTTGTTGCACCATAGATTTACGAAACAAATTAATAAATTTGAAAGAAACCGTGTAGCGACTTCCAAATACAGGTTTTTCCTCTCGATCAAAACCTTCGATGACGGGGGTAGTTTCAGGTTTATTTAGTTTTTTAAATAAACAGGACATTTCCAAATTATAAAAAAAAACAGCGCAGACCCTAGCAGGCGACCAGTTCTACACGATAAACAACAAATTTAGCAAATTATAACGAGTATTTGAAGCAGGAATGTGTGAATAAATCTCAGGGTATGCCTTAACTAAATCGTTTTCTTGGAAATTCGAGAAATTTCGTAAAAGTCGAAGGTGGATCTCAGCCGGAGTTCAAAGGCCCAAGAACCAACTTCCCGGAAGTGAAGTTGAAACCCGACCGCCGATGCGATTGATTTCATGTGATATTTTAACAGGTTTTCGGACACTCCATCGTGTCCGAAAAGAGATGCAGGCTCCGAGCAAACACCGGTTCTGCCTGCTACAATTTCACTAAAAACAGCCCTTTTTAAAATAAAACTCGCTTGGCATTACATAATGCAGCCCTAATGAGTTTTCGGCTCGGTGTTAATTACCCTGGGGGATGGAAAGACGATGATGACGGGAGACCGCGCAGTTTCCAAGCGCAAATTTCCAGAAATAATTTCCCATTCTGCCAGCAGACACGCATGCAGAAATTGCAGCCAAACTCCATTTAATTTCGACCCTTCTAGCAACCAACCTTCGCCGCGGAGGGGTCCTCCTAACTTCTGCAGGATCCTTCCAGAAAGGCATCGGGGTTTCCGGATGCAGCCTTTGGTCCGAGCAACCTGTCGGATCATGGCAAAAGAGATGTCAGGAAAACGTTCACAAACACCGAAAACAGCAAGTGTGAAATAACTTACCGAATTATAATCAAATTGATGCGATGTAATGACTCTTGGAAAATTGGAATTGAAACAGGGAATTGACGTGAAAATTAATAGCCGGATCCATCAAAAAGGCCATTTAATCTGATGAAAACTTTAAGCACAAGCGGCATTGCTATGAGCAATCTAAATAATAATAAAAAATCTAAAATACTGAAGTTCTTTATGATTACCAAACGTTCTTAGATCGCCAAAGTACAAATATCTACACTTAAGAGCAAAGATACTCGCCCACCTGTAGGCATTAAAAAATGAATTTTGTTTCGAATGAATTGAATTTTAAATTGGATTTCTACTTGCTGAACAAAATGCCTATTAATGCCTATAGATGTGCTATTTTTTTTGCTCGTAAGTGTATAATGACGACCATTTCAAAAGGTTCAAAGGTTTAATCTTTTCCCCCATTTATTTCAAAATCACCAATAGAAATGGCTACACTTTCCGTAGAATGGATAAAAACATTGTTTTCAAGCAATAGCTCCAAATGAAATGAATTGCAAATTAAACTTGGTATATTTGTTAAAATAAAAGTATCATGCTGACATGTTTGTCCAATCAAAGGAAACACCTGTAACAATGTAGTTTCAGAAGTTTTTTTTATTAATGTTAAAAACTGTTGTTTGAAAAAAATGGAATATGTTCGAGAAAAGAATCCTGGTTATTGGGATACAAATAGGTGTCCCTATTTGTGAATAAAAGCTATCCTTGCATGTTCTTGCCTAAACATTATCTATAAAATATAAAATATGATACAGAAGTAATTATTCATGAAAGCATAGTTATTTTCACGCTATATTTTAAAAATGTTCGCAGATTTTATTGATTAACAGGGTTGATCTGGGTAGATCATCAGGATTTTTGTTTAAACAGAAAATGATACTGAAAAAAAAAAATATCACACTAAGAAGTCACGCATCAATGAAATTGCGTCAATATCTCGAAATGATCCAACGGCCTCAGTTCCAAGATACTTTTCACAACGGGTCTGAAGAGCTTTTATTTCATAAATAGACAGACCGTTATCTTTGTCGACGAGATTAAATGCGATCATATCCAATAACTTCCAGTTTTAGGTTGTTGTTTTTTCCAGTGAAGCGGATTACGAATTTTCTCCTGAGAATGCTGGGTTCACGGGTTTCGCCGAGATCCGTTCTATACAAAACTCAGTTGGAACCATCTTTCAGCATACATGTAACCGCAAAACTATACTTCAGGTCTCTGCACTCTGAACTAGTTATATTCCCACGTGACAGCGAAACCACCTTACACGATCGTCACAACACCCGACTCCACATCTTCGAAATCAAGAAATCCTCCCTCGCACCCGTTTAAGCCGGGTCAAGGAATCAAAGGGAGCCCAGTCTCCGTACCTTATCGGATGCAGGAGAACTGCGAGCAATCCACGCTCGTGAAAGTTGCGTTTTTGACGCACGCGATGGCGCTGTCCTGCACCGGAGAGTGGATCTTGATCTGCCTCATGTGGGTGTCCCTCCCGTTCTGGTGGTTGGACAGCACCGCAATCTGCACCATGTACGTCCGGATGGGCCGCCCGCAGTCGTCTTTCAGAGGGATGATGATCCAGCCGGAAGGCTCGGTCATGTCGACCATCTCGACTTCCTGCAGGTCGTTGAAATGGGTTCCGGCACGGATGGAGATTCTGTATGGAGGTCATAAATTTAGCAGCAGGGCAGAAGCGTGTGTGAAGATTACAAAATAAACACTGAACAATCAGTAAAGTGTTAGTGATGAATTTCACTATCACGAAAATTGCAATTGATTTGTTGCCAAGTTGGGATTGTACCGATATGGAAGTCTGTTAATGTATGTTTTGCCAGACAAAATTTGTTAAATCGTGTTAATGCGTAAAATCGGAACTCGGATTTGATGATGTAAGTGAGGGAAATGAAAGGTGAACCAAATTTTTGGGAAATAACTTTCATAAAGTACCGGCTGAAATTTGCTCGTTACATCCGAGAAGTGCACTCGTTATAACTGTGAAATTCGCGAAAACCAAACCTGCAATGGTCATTTGCTCGTTATATCCGTGATCATTATAACTACGTTTGACTGCGCGGTAGTTTCGTGAAAAATCTAGACAGGACTAATCTGATTACGTTCCAAAGGCAATTAGTTCAGACGTTGTACACCTATGAGTTTTAATTACGAAAACAAACGAAAATTTAGTGAAACAATTGTTTTTTCCAAACAGTCCTACGTGCCAAACGTATTGCACCGCCAATAAACGTTCAAAACAACCTCTTCTCTCGTGGCAAGTAAGGCAGCAACGCATTCATGTCATTCATTAATTCATTTTGACGCCCAGGTTTTAAAACTCACCTTTGAAACATGTTTTTCCGGAATGCTTACGTCGCTCCGTGGACCCAAAATTGAATAACCTTTATTCATATCCACCTCACCAAGGTTTGCTTTCAAGTCCACGCATAAGATTTGAAATTGGGGGTGAAGAGGGCGATGTTCGCAGATTAGGGAATTTGGTGAAAATGCCAACCATTTTTGACGGTTTCGTTTCTACGTTCATTTTCCTATTTTTTTTTTCCAGGATTAGGGGAAAGATTTCACCCCTTAAACCCCTTTGCGCATGACCCTGCTTGCTTTAGTGATATTTATCAATTTCCCCTTGGATATCTGCAGTTCTCAGTGTTCGAGTGTTTTTCTGCACTTTCCATCCAATCAAGAAATAGTCAGGTGTTAATTACTACAAATTGTTGTTTCACATCGGCATTACATTTCATCAGTGACACTGTGAAATTTTCCCTCCACAAGGACTAGAGGCGTCCCAATTGCTTCCTAAGCACTTGAGCAGGTGGGGAATGGCCCCTACAATGTATGAAGCTGAAAAAACGTATTTTGAAAGGGTAAGGCACTTACGACTTGATGCATTGGCACCCTTCATATACCCTGTTTAGTTGGCAGTTTGCGCACCTTCTTCAAACTATCCAAAAGTCTGTTGCACTGACGCTTCAAGACGACCAAGTTTCAACCTACCTTTTGGGGGTGTAGCTCTCATCAGCCTTGTAGTCTGCGTACACAAACACATCTTGGATGGTCGTTTTTCGTCGAAACTGAATGTTGACCAAGTGGGGCTGGGGGCCGTCCGACTGCCAGTACGTTTCTATGCAGTTGTCGCGCAATTGGTCGACGCCGAATCCTGGATGAAAACAGGATTCAACGCAAGCTCCCAAAAAACGCGTTTCTCAAATAACCGGTATAACAAACAGAAATTCGAAATAAACAACTTAGGCCTAACACAACTTACCTGGTTTACAAGACGATAAAGACCACACCGCTTGGCCGCCTACTTCTCGCACTTTGCCCGAACGTTCGCCCTTGTACGGGTCGCACTTATCGCCGACTTTCACGCTCATTTCGCCCCGGTTTATCGCCCGAAATTGAAATATTTTCGCTGAAAAATAAAAGAGATTTTGGAGCTTTTGGGCAGACGACAGGTTTTGGAATTTCGAACGGTTCAGCTGATAGAACGGCTTGCGGCTTACGCAAGTTCGGCTGTCGGCTTATTTTATTCCGGCTGTCGGCTTACTCCGACTCATATGCGCATTGCTAATTATTAGATTGATGCCGTTTAGAGCAGCCGCCATGTTAGAATTCTTTGAATGTTCATGATTTTAAAGTTCAAAATCTTGTTGTTTGCATCAATATTTTTAAAAGCTTACAAAAGAAGTGTAACGAATTTTGCATTAAATTACGTTTTTTTAACTTTGGTCTCTTATTGTAATCTTTAATAAGGCAAACATCAAAAGATACACACCCGAAAGCTTTATTATATTGCACAAACAACATGTTTTGAACGATTTACTTACATGTATATCAATAATTAAATATGGTATATTCTAGTTACTCATTAGATCGTATTATTCCAGTTCATCGGCATAAGGCTTAGACAAATGCATGCCCAGATTATCAAAAAAACTTACTCGTACATTTTCGCTTCGAATACTTTAATATTGCAATCTCTAAATGTATTTTTACCTGTTTAATATTTTTTATTGTTTATTTTTATAATAAAAAAATGAAGAAAGTTGAAAGAAAAACATTATACGACCCCCTAAAATATGGCTTTCCTGCAGGATATACTTGCATTGCGGGTTACATAATGAATTTATAAAATAACGGAACATTTTGTAATTACATAAACTAAAGCTCGATATAGTGTAAAACCAAAGTGTCAAGTCTTTCACAAATAAGCAAAAATCTTAATTGTACACACAGATCTGCTGTATGCAACTTAAATAATGTTATTTTGAAATTTTATTTCTAATATTTATTCCTGTTTTTTTTCTTATTATAAAAAATGCCTTCAAAACATGTTCATTAGTGAGCATTTAACAAATCTCACTCAATTTTAAGAATCTGTTTTTGCTTAGTATTTTCATTTTCATATTAACCACGTTTTCAGCTATATGAACGAAATTGAGTGTAATATTGTGACAGATGCATGAACCACATGCGATGTTTAGACAATAGACTAAAGTCAATTAAACCTATATCAGGTGGTTTCAATTAATAATATAAATGAAAGGTCAACCATTTCACGAGCTGGTATAAATTGGCTGTGCAATTGTGTCGATTAGGATGAATTGAATTGATCACAGACCTTCGTAATTCAACTTCCTGCTGTTTACTAGCCTGTAGCAACATGTAAGTTCAAGTGTCTTTTGTCTGATTTGATTATTGCTTTGAAACTGCTTTGATCAGGCTAATTTAGGGTAATTCCAGTACTATAAAGCTTGTAGGTTCTAACAAAATATGGTACATGTACATTTTTAGAAAATAAATACCACTAGGGTCTAGCATATTTATTTAAATTTTAAACTGTCATTCATTATCTTAAACCGAAATCTGCATTAGGCTATTCATTAGTTTTTAAACAATTTTTTTATGAATTATTATAATTCGTTTTTCATTGAGTTGTGCTCTTTATGGCAAATAAGTGCCATTTAATCAAATTATATTTTGTGCCTTACACATTTCCATTATTTAAGGCACTCAACTGGCATTTACTTAATTAAATTATAAATTTTATTAAAGTGGAAGATATCAAGGCCATTTATTATGCTTTGTTTTTACTTTTTTTACAGTAAATATTTTTATTGAACGTTATAATAATTGATTGTTTTGTTAGATTGTCTATCTTAATTTTTAAAGCCATTAAACATTATTGAAATTGATTAGGTTTCATTCAGCAGGGCACCCTAAGGCCCTTTATTTTACTAAGTTTCTTTTTTTATTAATCAATTTAATTTAACGCTAAGATAATGATTTTGTTTTTTCTGATTTATGACTGATTGTCTATTTACATTTTGATAAGCCATCAATTTCCTTAAGTGTGTGGCCCTTTATCATACTTTATTGTTGCTCTTTGCACATTAATCAATTTAATTTACCGATATAATAATCATTTATTTTGTGCTAAATTATGACTTATTGTCCATTTAAATTTTGGCGCTTTTCAAGCAGTAAGCAAACATCTGAATTTAGTCAAATTTTTTCAGGCAGTATACTGTACCAGACCCTGTGTACACACCCTTCATTATACTTCATTCTTTGTCTTCTAACATTAACCAATTTCATTTAACGTCGTAATAACTTTTTCCTGATTTATGTCTGATTGTCCATCTAAATTTAGATGCCGTTCTAACTTTTAACAAACTTCAAATATCACTGAAATTATGCATTTTCTTCAAGTGGGACATCCTAATGCCCTTAACTGTTACCGGTCTACCATTAATCAATTTAATTTAATTTCACCGAAATCAATTGCTTTTTTTTAAAAGTAGGATATACCTGGAGCCCCTTCATTCGACTTTACTCTTGGTCTTCCATTTGACCAATTATAATTAGTATTTTAAGCAAAAATGTACAATCAATTTTATTGTGATTATGGCAGGCATGCTTTATATTTGGCTCAGCCTTAGT
>JAQIXS010006442.1:0-10722 GCA_034700785.1 Rossiulus vilnensis | reverse complement strand
TGTTTGGTGTTGACCAACTGCTGACATAGCCGTTCATAGGTCAGCAAATTATCGAACGAACAACATATTATTCTGTACACTTCAGTTAGCCTGCCAATGCGTGTGTGATATTCTATTTGATTATGCTTTCTGAAATACTGGTGTTAGTTGCTCTTTTTCACATTTCCTGTTATCAAGCATGAGCCATTTGCCAATTCAATGCATATGATTCTTGCAACAATATCTCATCTTCTTCATGATCTGCATTTTACCTCCTTCCAAGCTGCATTTGTTCTTACCCTTTATCTTGCTTGTTCTTAATAACAATTTTGGATAACAGTAGTTTGTTTAATGGCATGTTATTTTTCTCAGGTCCCTTACAACATGATAAGTCGACATCTCAGTCTGCCAGGGAGGTGAGTCCCCTTTCCAAACACTGCACCATGAGCACTTTGCATTTAACCCATCCATTGATATCAAAAGATTGAGCATTGCCTGCATTTTTTAATCATCGTGCTACATTGCTAATCATTAGATCATTTTCCATGAATTTCTCACTAGTAACAAGAGGTAGAACAATTGTACTACTTTGAATGCACTTTGCTTTCTTCGTTAGGTCACTCAATCACACTTAAATTTCAGTCGCCTGTTGATGTCACCCAGAATTTCACTACTGTCCGTCCGTTTAAGACGTTTAAATGTACTTACTACAATATTCTACTTTTGCGACTCCTTCGTATGGTTTTAATAACATTTTTTTATTAAACTAGAAGCTTAAAATATTGTAAGACTGAAGTCCAAGCCGTTTATTGTTAAATTAAGAAATTTAGTTCTAAGCATATTTTTCTTACGTTATTTAAATTATCGCATAATTACGTGCACTTTCCTTTTGCTTTTTTATCAATTCTTGCACATCAATTTTTTTGATTGTGTACTTCGAAAGCACAGACTGCATTCTACTATTGCTTCTCAAGCGCTGAAACTTCGCTGTTTGTTGTATTTTGCATCTGTTTTACGTGTACCTTTCCAATGCCATCAAATGTTTATGATTTAAGCATTCGTGAGCAAAATTAATTCTGTAAGAAAATCTCTGTGGAATTCCACTGTTCCTGATGAACCACTCAAAAAATATACTGACGTATTCTTAAACATTTTCATCAATCTCCCTTTTGTTGTCCTTATTTCGGTTTGTCCTTTATAGTTCTGTTAAATGTTTTAATTTTGTCTAAGTTAGGTTATTACAAAAAAAAATTCAGAAGTATTGTTCTTAACAAAAAATTTCTTCAGCCTAGAAGTGTAACGCCTAAAATCTACATACACCTTTTGTGACAATATCGCTGTTACTCGAATGAGGCATCTCTTGACCTCATTAAATATTCATGACTTGTAATTTTCACATCATTATTATTTCAGGAAAAAGAGCGAACCTTTGATAGGAAGGGGTCGCAGGCGCAGTCCAGTACCTGTACGCAAGGGACAAGAACAATTGCTTCAATCGGCCTGTAGTAGTGCGGCTAGCCCTGGAAACGTTGAAGGGAATGTTTCTCATTCTCAAGCAACTCTCCATTGTGGAGCGCAAGATGAAATGCAAGGACATAGCAGTAGCATTGAAGAAATTGATATTGTTAGTTTCATTTGAATTAATCATTTCTGAATCTTTGATACATTCACTCAGTATTCATATGTTATCTCTTTATCTCTACAGCCAAGTCTGGATTCCACCGCCAATATGTCCAATGGCAGTAGCATGGAGTACCTCGTTGGTCCAGGCTCGGAGGATTTTGTCGATTCTGCAACGGGCACGCCTGATCTTGTACAACGAACTCGAGCCGCTATCGAACGATGCTACCAAAAGGTAGAGCATACGAAGGAAATGATTCGTCAGGAACAGCAGGCACGCGATGGTAAGCTGTTTGATATATTAAGCATTCAGTTGATCATATTTTTGTAAATTATAAGTGTAATTTTTCCTATAAGATAATGTCAATGAATACCTCAAACTGGCCAGCAATGCTGATAAACTGCAATTGCAACGATTGAAAAACGTTTTTGAAAAGAAAAACCAGAAGTCTGCACAGTCTATTGCTCAACTGCAGAAGAAACTTGAAAACTACAGGAAGCGAATTAAAGAATTGGAAATCTATGGTCTCAGCAGCCATCATCGACAGCCCAAAGAAGTGCTGAGAGATGTCAGTCAGGGTCTAAAGTAAGTGCATTTCAAATCACTAGATGTGCATCCCCTCTTTGTGTAAGTGCCAATAAATTCCCAAATACCTCGCTGTAGGGATGTGGGTGCCAATATTCGAGGTGGAATTGCCGGGTTTTCAGGGTAAGATAATTATAATTTGACAAAAATATGCTAGCCTCATATTGCGCATGCATTGCAAATAGTTGGACCTTTTTTACTAAATCAACTGTCTCTTTAGTGGAGTAGTTGGTAATATTAAAGGAGGATTATCAGGGCTAAGTCAGGCAACGCACAGCGCAGCTGAGTAAGTCCCATATGATGCATTAAAATTAATATTTGAGGCTTACCGGGGTTCCCTGAAACTTCCCTTCGTAAGATGAAAATCTACTTTTACTAATGGAAAGCTTTCAGTATAAACAAATGTGTAACTCCACATACCGATTTGTTAATAATTTGTGCTATTATCATAAACATACATTATGTTAGGCTGATGTTAGACATCATAAAATTGTGATTTTGCATCTCCTTATAGTTTGGGGATAGCGTATAAAATCAACTGAATCAATTATTGTTCGTGTTGTTCTTGTGTTGGAAGATTTTCTGATTTGTATAGTGTATCTTTGACACTCCATGTACTTCATTTGTTAATATAGCCTGATGAAGTCTAGAACTCTAGATGATAGGCGAAACGTTCTAGAAAATAGAAAAAAATGCTATACGTCGAGCTTCAGTGTTTCCAATACAATAACTACTAACTACATGTACATGATGGCAGAAAGATTGTAGTAGTGGCTTGAAATTTGCATAGCCGTTTTTCACTTCTTATGCATGTTTCTGTTATTTTCATTTATAGATCAGTTATGTCCAAACCCAGAGAAATTGCTCATCTTATCAAGAATAAGTTTGGGAGTGCCGATAATATCAACACACTAACAACCACTAGTGAGTCAAATGAATGTTGTACGTCATTATATATCTTCGTGTTACTTTTCTCTTCATGTTAGTCTCTTTCCTCGTCTCTTCTACAAACTGACAAACACGTTAACTTATGTGACTGTGCTAATATTGTGAATAACTGATCGAAATCCATTCCCTTGTTGTTCCTAAATGCAGAGTGGTTCGTTGCAGAAACTGAAGACGAAAATAGTGCTCCTGAAGATGGGGCTGAAAGGAACCATCATCACAACAGCGCTACATTTTCGCACAAGTGAGAAATGGTTGGCATTTGTTTGCGAGGACAGGGTCTATCCCCTTCGCTTTGCATTAACTGGTATGTGCTTTGCTTGGTTTCCAGCACAAAGTATATATCAGAAGATGAGTGTTCGAGTGTCACTTCTGGATCTGGCCCCACTGCCGGCACTGGAACCATGTCTAGTCCCCGTAATCACCCACCGGTTTCAGCCAATGCATCCACAGCAGTGGCCACTGGCAGTGCAGCTGGTATTGCTTCCACTTTGATTGGTACTTTGTCTAGACATGAAATGAGTTTGCCAAGTGTGCCCCAAGCCAACGTGCCCTTCAACCTCGAGTATTTAGCGAAAGAGTTGAATGAAAAGCGAGAGGAATGCCTACATCTTCAAGAAGATGTGGACATCTTAAAAGTGACTGTACTTTTATTCTGTAATGTTTTCTTGGCTTGTGATGCCAATAAATAGCTTTAATTTCCCTTTTCACGATTACAGACCCAAATAAATCAAGAAATAGAGTATTTCAACCATTCTCTTCTTGAAGAAAAGTACAGATATGAAGTTAGTATTTGCATGGTTAGCTTCTATGGTTTTTAGTATACTTGTTTCATGTGTTGCCTTGTCTTACAGAGGCTTGAAGAGCAGATGAATGATCTCACCGAACTTCACCAAAATGAAATTGAAAACTTGAAACAGAATATTTCTGACATGGAAGAAAAGCTTCAGTACCAGAGTGAGGAAAGGCTACGAGACATTCATGAGATGATGGAAAGCTGTCAGACAAGAGTAAGTAAATACCATGGTATTTATTTACATAATCTTGAACTTGTAATTATAGTGCTTGCTTTGCTTTTATACTTAAGATATCTCGCATCGAGCATCAACAGCATGAGCAGCAGCAACTTGTGGCCCTGGAGGGAATTGAAAATTCTAATGCTCGTGCTCTGGTATTGAAATTGATAAACGTCGTTTTGACGGTTCTTCAAGTGGTGCTTCTCTTAGTTGCCACCACAGCCAATATTCTTATGCCTTTCCTTAAAACAAGGTTTGTTACTTTGTTAGCATATTTCGTATTTGTTCTTGGTCTCCAGTATTGTTGTATAATAAGTAATTCTGGAATTTGTATTTCCAGGGTTCGAATTTTAACTACAACTATTTTTATTATTGCCGTATTACTCACTGTACGTCAGTGGCACGATTTAATGGTATACCTACGTGATGTTATGCACCATACAAGGATCAGGTTTTTTAATAAGTGATCTGACTATGTAAGCCCGTAAGTGTTTCAAGATTTTTGAAATTCTTTCAGATTTGAAATTTTTAACGACAATAGATTCAATTAGCGGTCAAAGTGAAAATTTGGTTAGGAAAAAACCATTCCATTGTATGTAGTCTTTTTAAGCAATAATGACGATTTGTAACAATACTCAAGCAGAAAGTTTAATAAATTTCCTACATTAATTCCTCAAATGAATTGAGTTACATAGGAATTGTAGTATATGTCTGAAGTATTATCGTTGATATTTTTAAATACTAAGATTAATTAAATTGTGTTCTGAAATTTTCGAGGTTATTTGGTCAGAAGTAGGTAATCTGCATGAAAATAGAATCTATTGTACAAATATTGGCATAATATTCATGATAATGCTTTTTCTTTTATTGTGACAATATAGAAAACAACAGTTCTGGTCTTTTGGCGGAAGATAGTGATACTGTACATTAATTGTAATAAGTTTTAAATTCTCCTTTGGGGCATAATATTAGTACTTCATTGTTAGTTTTGATGTTGCACATAAAATGCAAATACAAAACGGATTTACCAGAGGACTCCATTCTATGAGATTACTGTTTTTGCAGTGCAAATCCCGAATATAATTTTGGATGATGACTGACCAAGTTATGCCTTTTGTTGATGAGACACTTTTAAAATGTTGTATATTTTGTTTGGATGTTTAATGTAGTTAAGGCTGCTTTTTGTTGTGTAAATATTTGAAAGTTACATGCGCAAAGCTTTGTTCTCCACTCCCCTAACTGGCTCTCATACTACTAGAATAGAATATTATTGTTAGTTGCAGGTAGATAAGTTGCATGTCAGCAGATAGGATATTAAAGCGCCTTCACTATGTAGTTTTTGCACAAGTTGCATTTAACAAGTATTTACAAACTGCATGTTTTGCTGCAGAACACCTTTAATAAATTTTAACGTATTTGCTTGGTTTATGGGAAGCAAGAAGAAGTGCTGCATTTTCGTAGTTGCACGTACATTGTTGATATTTCAAGCCGAAAATTAGTTAGCGTTGTCCATAAACCATAATCTTATGTAAGCAGCCATGAATAATTAAACTTAAATCAGAAATATTGAAGGATCACTTCATAATTATATGATGTATTTATTTCTGTGAACTTATTGTCCACAATATGGTAATAGCGAGTCAATCTCTAGTATCACAACGTCAAATTGCTAGCTACAAATTCAGCTAAAATAATACTTTAAGTCTAGTTCTTCACTGCCCACACTGCATTGGAGGATCTAAAATCTCCTTAAAATACAGTAACACCCAGAGTTATGTAAGAGAGATGTTCTTGGTTCCATTAGGTAACACATAAGTATGAAAAATGCCTAGGGGAATATAAATTATCTGAAACATCCTTCTCTATTGAATTTCATGGCTTTTTGCAATGTCCGTACCTTTACTTAAGTTTAAATTTACTTAAATTGCAGGTTACGTAATTCAGGGTATTATATGTATGCAAGAATGTCACCAAGTGTTAAATAATAATTTTCAATTATTTGGGCATAATGCACATGATGGATGTAGTAAGTCTTCTAAATTTTATAAAACATTACAAATGTAATGCTATTATTTCATATTTTCAAAAAAAATTCTAAATCCTCAAATGCCCTAATGAAGTTAGCAGTTTCAAAGATTTGTGTACATCTTTTTAGACTTCATCCAACAAATAAAATTTGCATCCCATTTAGATTATTTCTTGCCCAGCCTGTTTCCCAAATGCTCATGAATGCACATTCCCCAATTTTTTTCCTTAACTTAGTAGCCCTCAATGGATTCAAATTTTTGCTTAGCTTTATATTAACGAAATGTGGCTTAAGTTTCCGTTTAAGATTACCATTAACAGAATAAACTAGGCAATAACTCGCATTAAATGTAATCTGACATTGTCTGAACTCAATTAAGTGAGCCTCAGCTTGTATGAGCATTTTCCATGACTAGTAAATTTTAGCTACACTAATACATTTTTTGCACGTGGTTTCTTTTCATATATGCAAGCCTGAAAAATTAGTTTTCTTATATTTCTGCTTTAGATTGCTCATAGAAACCAATTGGCTTCCAACCATTCCCATCAAATCCGTTTTACAAGGTTCCTGTAGATCATCAGTGGTCTTTAACATAGATTGCCCGAGATATCCTGCAATCAATTGATATTTATTGACTGTGGAAAAGTTAATTTTTGGAGACAGCGCTACGTTTCTTCCATACTAGTAAGGCCCTGTAATGGTTGCATGGCCATAAACGTTTGGAGACCACTGATGTTTGCCCAACTGCACTTTGAATTTTAAGAAGGCAATGACATGTTGTATATTGTAGTTAACGAGTATTTTGATCATTCATGTGCATTTACTCCTGTTCTAGCACAATTCCTGTAATAATTTATTTAACATATGGTATGGAGTCTTCACATTGTGTTTGACCACAACTCATGAGAAACGATGTATTGATGTTAAGATTTTATTGAATGGTGCAAAACAACCACAATTAAAAAGACAAGTATTATTTTTCCTCTACTGTTAATTTTCTGTCATTTCTGTTTCCAGCTTTTCAGCAAAGTTTGTTGCACTATTCGATGAAGCTGATGGCCGTGATCAATCAAAGATTTAATTCCCTGTGAAAGATGACAACGAACATGTGTACATAGTCACAAAACAGGTTTACATAAAAATTGCAAAATTTATTATACCTTAACAACTATTTGTTTTTCCATTGCACCTTCCTGTATGATGGTAGTAACCTGTTGAAGGGAAGGCATCAGTCCTAATGTCATATTTCCATAATGACAGGAGGAACTTTCTGGTAGTGAAACGAGCTCGTTTTCTTCCAATTCAGTTGCATCTAGTAGGAGATTGTCTTTGCTGCAGTGCTAAACCAATGGTAAGAAAATTATCAGATTTTTTATTTCAGTTTGGTGATAATCAGAAATATAATCAAGTGCTAGAATGAGCTTGAAAAGGCATCATACGCTATTTAGCATCAGATTATCTTTAATTGTAATGCATTCCAATTTAGTAAGTTATGGAAATAAAAATGGAGTACAGTCATTTTTTCCACCCGCTTCCTCAAATAAGTAGGCATCGGTTGTGAATGACAACATTACGATTTTGAAGTTGTAGTGTTTCTGTATTGCTACTACTTCTAGTATCTAAAATAACGCTATTACCAAAATGATCTTTTAAAGTGTTGCAGATACCTAATTGTCATCCATGTTAAAACAACTTGGGCCAAAACCGACTATCACCACTGACTTGTGAACTTATAATTGTGTCAAATATCTGAAGTAGCTTGATTATATTTACCAAACTGCATCCCAATATAACATCATACATTGGAATTCCTGCGTTTGCTAATGCCACTCCAGCAGCTGTAATGGCTCCAGAGAGTGCTAATTGCAAAAGATAAGCAACAGACGAAAACATTAATAGTGAATCAAATAATGGTCTTTTTATGCTAAAACTTATATACCTCCTCCATCATTTTCCAGTACTACAACAAATACGTCTACTTGTGCCTTGGGGAACTTGTGCTGTAAAATAAGTACAATAAGCAAGGATCTTTTAAAACATCTTCTCCAAATTATTGTTCATACCAAACAAACTGCAGGCTCCAATGCCTGTTTTAGCACTTGAGATAATTCTCGTTCTTCACTGTCTTTTTGGTAATGCCTGCGATAAAGCTGGCAAGAATATGGAGCAAACTTGTAATCACAGTAAAGCTGACCATTTATTCTAAAATCGAGACGTTTTGCAATTTCACGTGGACCATAGCTGTAATAATAATGGCATTTTCAAACATGATGATAATAGCTAAACTTGTTGGAACTTTTAAGCAATTATGTTACGATTTCTGTCGTCAGGGTAGATAACCAAATGAATTTAACGTGATCTTTTGAGTAATTTCCATGTAAGCCTACATATATACCTACAATACACCTGGTGGTTCAAGGCATTTTTGAATTATTGGGAAATGACAGATGGTTGAAGAAAATGTTGTTTATATTAATTAGATCAAAATTTGTGGTCTAAGTTGTTTAATGCATAAAGGACTATATAACTTACACTGCACAAATAACTTTCGTCTTTCCCATTTCTACATATGCTGAGCCTTTCGCTTCGCTAAGAATGCCTGCTTTAAGACCTGGAATATGGAATAGAAACGGTAGGCTTAATTATTTATGAATAATATTTTATTAAAGACCTATTATAACAACAAATCTACTTTGTAAACGTCCAAAACAAATTAAATATTACAAATTTTAAGATTCCTTTTTTCGTGCTAATTTTTTCCTCCAGACCTGAATCCTGTGTATTTAAGAACATTTGAATTTTCTCAAAAAGTTTAAAATTTTGAGATGTTCCCATGGTACCCGGTGGAATTCATTGATGCTGGCATTCATGTTTTTCATGTTATTAGACAAATATACCCCTGTTACAAAGGAATTATCAATACCATTCCTTTGCTGCATGCAGCTATTTATTCGATGTCAAATGCAAATTATAATCACGCACAGAATGGCCTTGCTTCTCCAGGTGGCCTTCCATCAGAGCGTCTTCCTTCGGCGTTCAAAACAGGCGGTACTTCGGAGACTGAATTATCGGAAAACTTTGAGGGTGGATAACTGTCTTCTGGCCCAGGAACTCTTCTATTATCAACGGGCATGGTGTCGTACAATTACCAGTGATTATTCCGCCTAAAAAATCCGAAATAGATATCTTTCAATTCACATGAAATGGGCTTCACTCTCCTGCCTAAATTCTGAACGTGAAGTGCAGGTGGCGCCACAGTTCCTTGTCCGTAAACTACCATGAAACTACACGTGTTTCCGTCTTGGCCAAGCGGCAAGCTCTGTGCCCGGTAACTTCACTAACTTGTCTCTGTGTATTTTGATGCTAAAGATTTGTAATTTCAAGTAAAAGCTATGTTATGACAATGTCTGCGCTTTGCCGAAATACCCAGGCGTGTGTGACACGCCGTTTCAAGTCGTGGTTTACGGTTCCCTTGCAAGACGTTCGAAGATACAGTGCTTATTCATCAGAGAAAAGACATCCGGTTCGCCTTCAAGGTATTCTTCTTAATAACGGCCCATACAGTAATTTCAATTTGAAAAGACAGTTGCAGATCTCATCGAAAGTAAATTCGAATCTGCACGATGAAGACATAATAGCGAGCCAGATAGGCACTGCCTCCACAGCCGACAACATTTTTATTACGCTGAATTCCATTGACGTTTTAACACCTCCACATATCGTAGCGGCGTTTGGCGCATTGGATAAGCTAATGTATGCCCAGTTGAAGGCCCAACCATGGGCCATTTATGCTGACCCTACATTGCTGTTCGTCCAGTCTCTTTTGAATAGTGAGGCCAAGGAAATTTTTGATCCAATACTTCAGTGCCCAGAGTTCGACAGGCTGTGTTACGAAGCCCAGAAATGCCGGACTATGTTTTCCAACTCTGATTTGGTTAACGTGACTCTGTACATGACACGAATGCATGCCGATTTGCATTCAGTTACTTTTAGAAACCTGTTGCAGGAATGCCAACTTCGCATCGAGCAATTTGATCTGGAAACTTTGGTGAATTTGTCGAGCATTGCCAATTTTATTAAAAGGCCTGGATTTATAGTGTGTGCTCAAGTGGTTCAAGTATTGCAGGATCAGTGGAACGAGTTAGAGATTAGTGAAAAGAATTTTGTGAGCATCATTCAACTCTTGCATCATGTTGGCTACTTCATTTCGAAGGACACGCTAGCTCACTACCAGAACAAATTACTGGACATGCTGAGGAAATATCAGGCTACGGTATCGCCGGTTATGCTGATAGAACTCTTGGACACTTTGGCCAGATTTTCAGGCTGCGTTAAACAGGAGATCAATGAAACTGTAATGCTGCAAGTAATGAATAGGTTGGATGACGTTAATGTGTGGTTTCTTCCGGTCATCGCTTATCAACTATTATTTAAAACAAGTTCATGTAGCAACAGCAAGGAAATAATTAGAATGTTGTCCAGAAATGCCGCTACCGCATTAACCAACTTTAATAATGACCTGCGACCTGCAGATGTTGTTGCACTTGTTC
>JAQIXS010006441.1:0-10724 GCA_034700785.1 Rossiulus vilnensis | reverse complement strand
TAAGTACATGTGTAGGAAAACGTACCAGGGGGAGCCCTTGGTGAGAAATAAGCAAATAGGCTCGAAAAGAGCTGCACAATTTCAACGGAATTACCGAACGCAGAAGCAGTAATCCGCAATACTGCCCCTGGGACTGGCAGCAGTACTGTTAGAGTGAGTGGATCCTAAGTAATGGAATACAGCGACACTTGACACCGCGAGTCCGTCTTCTCACTGACTGACACTGGCATAGTCGAAAACTTACTTTGAAATGCAAATGGTAGAACCATTCTGTAAAGTACTGAAATTTGAACACGCATAGCCTACTGTTGTTCTTAGGGGTATAATCAGCAGGGGGTCACTGACCCATGCCTCGGGGTTATTTACATATTATTGATTTTCAGTTACGAGGCGTAATAGTAGACATATCAGCGGCATAGCAACATATTGTTTTTATTGAGTTTCCAATCAAGATAGCATAATTTCGCCCAAAGGCGTATTTGGTATCATTGTTTCAAAAAATTCCTTATGAAAAGCGTATTAAAATAGCACTTCAATGTATTTTTGATAACGTTGTGAAGTGGTGGTAGCCGCCCAGAAGATTCAGTTTCAATGTAATTTCACTTGAAATGAATTTTTATGACATTAATACTGTGTTTAATAAAACGTAAGCTAGGTATTCGATTAATAAATTATTTTAAGCAAAGATCCTTTTAAGAGCAAGCTTTGTAATTTTCAGTTAATTTTAAGAAATTGTTATTTTTTCACTAAACAAAATACTTTTGGCATTAAATCGTTTTATACACACTCGTAGTTTTTCCTTTACTGTCGAATAATTAAATTCACAAATTTGTTACTAGGTGTATCTTATATTTCACTCAATATTGAAGAATTCGACTTCAATGATCCGTCGACACTCTTAAGATATACTTTCGTAATTTTCCTAAACTGCTCAGTGATTAAACCACCAGAGGTACTGGCAAGCTGGACAAATTCCCTTTAATCGCATGTGAAGTCCAGAATTAAACCCATAATTAGTCTGACCCTAGCTCAATGCAAAGGTCATGAGATTACGACTAAAACCAGCCAATTGGATATTTGAACAAAGACAGCGAATGATATCGGCCTGTTTGCAGATTGGAATCAGGAAGCTAAAAACGTTCAGTTCAATAAACCACGAATTAAATTTAGCGAACAAGTTGGTTGCATCCGTCCGTTAATTACACGTCCAGGGCCATTAAAATGCACGCACGACCTCTGACACTGCCACTTGTTCGAGGCACAAATACACGCCAATATTGCACCGGTGGAGGGGGTAACCTGGTTAGGATAACCTGATGGGTAGAGAACCTCTTCTCCGAAACACCTGTTGTTCTCCAATCCTGTTTTATGCGTGCAATAAAAAGCAATTCCTGGTCTATCACGGACTGCTGTTAATTGAACTGAAATAAGCGAAAAAGATTTTTATGTGCTCGTCCATTTCCTTTGTCAGCTATGCAGAAATTCAATCTCAAGAGAAGAAACTGTGTGAAAAAAAACGAGAAGAGGCTCACTGACACAGATACTACTCAGCAGGTAACATCAACGTCCATGGAATTTCGAGTTGGAAAACGAGGTTATGAATCAAGTGAGAAGAAAAATCTTTCAAAAAAAGTCCAGGTGTCCAACGCGACCTGGTTAAAGACAATACAGAACGGGATTTTGCATATCTATCTTACCAATCTGATGCATTCTTGATCAAAAGACAACATTTTGAAATCTGCAAAGTTGGACGTTTTTGGATATGAAAATTATACCGAAAAAATGTGTAATGCCTACACTGATGTAGCTGAGCTATGTTTGTAATATTCCCAAATTTATCTACAACACAATGCATACAAGACTGTTACTTTCAAATCATTGACTTTTCAAGGACATGTTTTACTTTTGTAAATTTTGTAAAACCATCGATTTTACAATGTCTTAACATTTTCGATTATTAGCAACTTGAGTTATCTATACAGGGATATATGTAAGTTAAGCAAAACCCAAGGTAAACTTCTAGTATCTAAAGAAAATCATTGCACTACAGCAGGTTAGCAGTTAACCATGAGGAAATCTTAACCTAGCTAATAGGTTTGAAATGTAATACAATTTTCCCAGAACCCCTAGCTGCCACAGGCTATCCCCATGTTTACTATTCCCCTATACGTGTAGTAAAATGATGCAATAAAAACCTATTAACCCTTGGGTTAACTTGTGATTATAAGTAATCCCAGATTATCTTACCTTTCATTTAACCTTCAATGGTGAGCCTGACTTTAAAAGGGTAAAACTGGCATTTAATACATTTGTGTAAATACTCCTGGCATCTTCCGGAAGTGGGCAATGATCAATCCAGTCTTTTCAAGGATTAATTATCCGAATTTCAATCAGTGACGTGTAGACATTCAGATCTTTCATCTTAACTGACACTTTCACTTCTATTGTTCACACCCTGATAATACATCGACATGTAAATCCAAACTTTCACTTCTATTGTTCTTTTTTGAACCTTGATAATCGTAAAAATTATAGCAATACGCATTACAGGGCGTCTCAAAAATATGCTCAGTTGACATTTTTTAGGTCGCAATTTCCTGATTCTGAACGCATTGTATGAAACTTAATGAAAAATACTTGAACAGCCAGCCATGCACGTCTGGGAGTCAGAAATGGGCGACACTGATTCGAAAATTATGGGAATTACGCTCATGAACCAGGTATCAAATGTAAGTATTTCTAAACAGTTCACGTCTAATTTTTATAGTTAGCGAACTCAGGAATTGACCGGTTTGGGAAACAAATCGCACTACAATGGCAGCGGTGCACCTGCAAACTGGGTCAAAAACTGAAAATCTTGTCAACCTGTCATGAGATTTCCCAGCGAAATTACGGCTGTTTCCATTGTTACAGCACATCGGTGCGAGGCCCAGGCACCAAATAACCATAATTTGGCAAAACTGTTTGTTGAAGTCTGAAAAATAATCCGCGATTCAGAATGGGGCGCTCGCTTTCTCACCCCAAGGGGACCGCAGGGGGGCCCAGGGCTTGTCCGAGCTAATTTCGGACCCCACAATGGGGTCTAATTATGAGAGAAAGACAGCCCTTTTACCTCGACTACATAAAGCGGGAACAACGGGAAATTTCGTAATCATAAATCCAAGGGAGGAAAATGAAGAAAAAAAATTGCATTTCCGCTTGGCTACTTCGAATGTCCAGACAACAAGAGCCGGGTTCGCATGACGACCTCTCGCTGGGACGTCCCACCTGGGGCGACCCCAACAGGTCACGCTAGCCAACCCAGACCCATTGTCGTCCTAGGAGAGGATTAAAAGGGACAGCCGAAAATTTGGCATCGTACGGATTCCAACGCTACAAATATGAGGGCCTCACAGAAACCCAAATTTTCCGTATTTTTAAAAATAAATATTAGCAATCTTCCTCATCAGTTTGAAAAGCATAACATCTTTGTTTACGACATCAACAACAACAAAATGCAAGACAATAATATGCACTTTCCGTGCATTTACTACTATGACAATCGATGTAATCGATAGTTGGTAAATATTTAAAGGCCGATTGGGAAAAAGTTAGCTACATGTTCATGAACATAATATGTAGGCTTATGGCTGCAACTTAAAAGTTGACCAAAAGCGTCCAAACACAGGAAAATGCTACCACAGCCCACAGTGCATAGTACAATTGTATCTTAACATGGCAACTAAATTAATGTTATAAAATTCGAATTATCTTTACGATCTAATTAGTAACTGAACGACATAATATAATTTCTGACGAACCCTGTACATTTTACGCGATGATAAATGGTCAACCCATTGGCAGTATTCAATTTCCGCCTTTGTCAACTTGCTCGAGTTCTCGACATCAACTCAATTCACAAAATGTCGAGCTAACAAACCGTCTTATTCGGTTGAAAACAACTACTTAAATCTCAGCTAAAGGCTGAGATTTCCAAAGATGGTTTACAGAGGCAGACTTTTCTTGCGACGTTCTTTTACTTTTTGAGCCAATTAATATAAAAGACACTTTTCCTCGGCCATTTCCTACTTTGGAAATGGAAAAACTCTGCATTTTTTATGAGCTTTTGCTGCCTTTTTTTACTGATGAAAAACATAGGATTACCACACAGCGAGTACACATGGCAGCACAACGACAAACAGAAGTGCGACTAATCCCTTCCACTCATTAATATTCATACCTACCACAATGTTTTTTATCATTTCTACATAGGCCCGTCTCGCATAATACAATTAATTAAAATAGGACTAGCCGCACCAATAATACCTTGCCACCAGAAGCGTCTTGTTTAGTAGTTTAATGGGTAATAGAAATGAAAGAAAGATAATAAAAATGGCCACAAGTGATTCGGTTAATGAGAATTTTCTCCTCCCTGTACGGCCACATTTCTGATATATGAACATTACACATTAATGAAACACTTGTGTTTGTTTTCCAAATGCCACCCAGATAGCATCTGATACCCAAACCTAGCAAAACAGTTAAGTCAACTGTCAAGCCAACAACACAGACAAACTATGAATTGGCAAAGATATACTATTTCACATAATAAAAAATATGAAAGAATTTAATTTAAGGACTCAACCCTAATTAAACGTTCAGTATCTTCCATTTGTCCAGCTATAAATAACTAAATACATGCATTTTGTGATGAAGCAAAATTCATTCTAGATTCTAGAGAAAATTGGGCCAGCGTTTACTTTCGCAAAATGCCAGGAAAGCTGACTGTTGGATGTAAAATTGTGCGAGCATTAGCTAATCGCAACAGTAATTAGCGTAAGCTAGATAATTTATGCAATTTTTCGTGTCGATAACCGATTGGCAATGGCGGCATGCTGTTAAGCTATGAACTATTTTCTGCAGGCTGTGAGATACACGTACAGACCCACTTTGGCAGTAATTGCCATGTCAAATTGCCGTGAATATCACTTCGCTCCAAGCGACCAACTACTTCCTATAACGCTCGCAATTAAAACAGACTGGCGATGGACAAAACTGTCAAAACGTCACAGCCTTATTTTGTTACAAGTGGGGGGTTTCAGGTCCATGAGATCCATGAGACCGTGTATCCCTTAATAATTTGTATCCAAGTATTAAATTAAAGGCACCTTACTGTAAAGCTTTTGGGGAAAAATCTGTCGGGTAGTTTTCGCAATGATGTTGTGGCGTTATTACAAAAGCTGTTTTATCCAGTACAAGTTCATGGATTACAGTTAAGTTCATTTGAAATGATTACAAGGACATGTTATGATGTGGGTGTTTATGGTTGTATTTGTTTTGATGTAGCTGTGGTCATGTTTTCGTCAGACAGTTTACATTGCAGGCTGGACTAAGCGTTCCTCCAATCTTCAACACAAAATATAGACATGTAACTGTCAAACTGCACACAGGTCTCTAGAGCTACAACAAAAATATCCTCATAAATGCCCAAATCATAACATGTCCACCTAATCAATTTTACTTTTTTTTTCTCCAGCTAGTTAATGAATAGCTACATGTTTATGCATGTAAATACATTGTACGTAGTTTTATAACAGAAAAAAGGTAATAACATCATAGAAAATATTGTAAGATAAGGTTAACTTAAAATAGGGAGGGGGTATTCATAGTGTGACAAGGGGGAGGGGGTTAGGTTAGGACGTATCCTTGTCTGCTCAACACCCGCCATTTCCAGTTGTTTTTCAAAACTCTAACCATCGACGGTTGTTGCTATGGTTACATCTCAATCCCTTTTTTTGTCACTGTCTTACGCAATAGTATTAGAAGACAGCAATTGCGACCACCTCGATTTACCGAATATCGTTCTTACAGATACTAGTACAATCCGGATAGTATTTAATGGACCAACTTATAACCGCTAAACGTTGGATTTGCAAGCATTTTTTTCTTGTCAATTGGCTTTTCTTTCCTCATGCCAACGTCTCCAGAAACATGGTTTGTTCTGGGTTTTACGAGATGCCCATCCTTGTACGTCAACAAGAGGATGTTCGAAGCCCTCAGAACACAATATCCTCTCCCCCAAAAAGTAACCAGAGAAATTCTTGTCTTACCTAAATGGACGATGTTGCGTGGTCGAGCATCTTCTTGCCACCCGGACTGCGCAAGTCCACAACAGTTCAAGAAGAAGCACACGAGTAGCGATACATTCCACCAGCAGTTCAATCCTCGTCTATGAAACCTGCTTATCCATGATATCGACGATAACTGCACCATGATTGCTTCTCAACGCACTTCCGACGCACAACACTGACCGCACTGGTCGCAAGTCCGCAATTTCAAGCTCTCCTCGCCCCAACGTCAATCTAGAAAACTTCCGTTTTGAAGATTCACCTGCAATGTGAACAAACAATCAGTTAATTATGACACTTTTTTCCATGGCCTGCTGGGCAAATGCTATTGCTCAACCCCAACTCTGATGGATTTGCTTGACAATCAATGATCCTTCAAGCCAAAAGGTTGCCTTCCATGCGAACAAATCACACATTATTGCTTCAAATACTTAGACATGCATTAACCTTGCCAATTTTATTTTGCCCACGTAGAATAGGTTGTCCACTGGGCTATATTTTATAATTCGAAAATGATCCATCTACTTATAAGAAAACATTGACTTGAAAAAACGTTATGCAACCTTAAAAGCTAGTTTTACGCTCGCTGAAACCTTCGAAGCTGTTGTATAACGTTTTTTTTTTTTCAAGTTTAATGTTTTATAAATATACTGGACATTTTCAAATTATAAAAAGTAACTCATACCCTAGTGGACGACCAATTCTAAACTCTGAAAAATAAATTCAGCAATTCTAATAAGAATTCGAAAGAAAAATGTGCATTTTTTTATGTTGGGCGTCCTTTTACGGAGGCCTTAACCACGCGTGTCTGTCCAAATGAATGTGTTATTTTATGCAGTTAAACGGAAAGTTCCGTTAAACAATTGGTGTCATGTTCTCTGAACAGCAGCAGTGATCAGTGGTGAAGAGAAAGATACTCAGAGCAAAGAAAATAGTGACAGCCACACATGCTAATTTGGCAGAGACCTAGTTTCTCGAAGGTCGCACCGCGTGCCATATATCGTCCGGAAGTAGCCATTGATAAGCGGAAATGAGTCTTTCCGGAGATTAAACGCCATCAGATAGTTCTTGCTCTTGATACACAGACCCACATGTGAGTCACTGGGAAAATCCTAGCTTACTGTAAAACTCGTTAGCTCGTGAGAACATCCATCCCTGTGGTCACTGCACGACTAATTAGCAGTAAAAACGTTTAATAACCAACACTCTCACAAAAAATGCAAGTTTACAAACAATCGCATTATACATGATCCGAGAAGCAGGAGGTCAACGCCTTAAGCCGCCATGCCCAATGTCTTCATCAGGCCATTGCGGAAGCGCAGTGACATGTGAAAATGGGCGAAATAAAAATCAGTTGGCCAATATGGTTTCCTCTGTTAGGTCACCCGTGCGTAACGCGATAATAAGCACGTGCCCACCGCAAAACAGTGGACAGTGGGCATTCTTTTCATTAAACCCCATAATTAACCGTCTGCTACGCCAGGTTAAAGATGTTCAACGGTGCATTTTTACGTGACTTTTCTCTTTTTAAAACGATTGTGTACAAGGATAACGACAGCTAATCAGCCACTGCACTCAACCTGCACCAATCGCATTTACCCAAGGCTAATTTCAGTGCCAAGTGTGTGCTAAAAGGCTTAGTAAGCGACCTGGACGATAAAGAACAATGGACATTGAAAACGAAATCGTTTACCATTCTTATTAATCATCATGTAGGCTACATCAAGCTTCAGACAGCAACAGTGGACTATCAAAAAATGCTTACGGTCATTTTTGTGGTAAAGCTGGTAAAACAGATGTGCATAGACAGAAATAGGCTACCAGAATTCCAAATCTCAGAAATGATTTCAGAATCCTGCCCAGAATTATTCAGAAAGATTGCAGAAGTACGATTCAAAACATTGTTCATACTGAAAATACTTATTATATTGCAACATTTTAATCATTATAAAAATGTCTTACATAGGCACATATAAAACTTGTAATTTTGTTACCAGCATCACTGCCATCATAGGTATCAACGTGATTTTTAAACCAATCACACGTTGAAAGAACCACTTTATCCAGAAGGGTGTCTATAGGTTTGTTAGCTTTATTAAGTTTCTGGCATCGAAGTCAGAGATCACAGCTGTATTTAAAAGATGTGTCTATGAAAGTACCATCGCCCTTCAACTAAAAACTTCTGTTATCGGATCAATACGTACTAAATAGAAAATTGCAACGGCTCCGTGGGAAACAATACTTTTCCTTTCAACCCCATTAATTCTTGTTTTTCTCCAAGCGACCCAATTGCTGTCATGGCTACTGCATTTAAAGAAGTGTTAATAGATCCAAAAGCGTAGGGTAAAAATGAATGCGAAGATCGCACAAAAAGACGCGGAGGAAGTTACTTAGCGTCAATGAAAGACCAAGACTGATTTCCTTCTCGCCAAATCTTAATGCAAACTTAATATCCCTTGAACCGGAAGTCTCTTGTTCACAAGTCACGTTATCAACTGCGTGCAACGCCTGCCAGTGCATGTACATGAGAACGCAGAGCTCATAAAATGTTATTTATGTTAAGAAATCCATCCACTCAGAGATGAATTAAATTGGCTTTCATACAAGATGCACGTACAATGAGAAAGCAGAAGGCACTTCTTGCGAACGTAAATAGGTTAATTATCAATAATATACATGTAGGGTACATACACTCCTATGCATGGCACCATAACATCACTTAAAATTCACTTAGAATGTGCCCAACTGAACACTTATGGGCTTCCACGATTTTTAGATGGATTTTGTAATAAACATCTGGTACAAAAGTTTTTTTTTTTTGCAACATGATCGCTCATATTGCATTTACCAAAACCAAACGCTGCATTTAGTTACAAAACCTCATTTTAACTACTATTGTTAAAGTAATGTCACATAAAGGATGACGCCATTAGCACGAATCAGTCATTTGTAGCAGTAGCCATTAGAAAGAAGCTGTCAAATACAGATCCTAAATGACACTGTAAATTATTTATGATAAAGCTAACCTCTGTTTAAATGGTTGCACTATGTTAAATATCTATTACTAATTATTAGGTCGTAAGTTGAATCAGGATTCCCACCAAAATTATATTCTTTTTCCCTGACTCTCAAAAATGTTTACAGAATAACATGCAAACAAAATTTACCAAGTAATGACGTTTTTGTTTATTATTGCGAAAATTGAAAGTGTGCTGTGGAAAATAGAGGATTCCCTTTTATTACATAAGTAACCAGATACGCCCTTTTTTGAGCATTGTCATAAACGATTAATCATTTGAGATTTTGGCACTTTTAAATCTGGCATTTTAACTGACGAAAATATCCCTGACTTTTAAAAGGTTGTTCCTATTTCCCGAGGTCAGTGGGAACCCTGTGAACATTCCATTTATATTAGATTTCGACGATCTGCTATCAGACAATGAGAGATTTTTAGTTTGAAATGTGATGTAGGCCTAATTAAACATAAATAAGATAGCACATTGCTAGGGACATTTTTGACCTCGCCTTTTGTAGTACATATAATGTGAGGGAACAGGGGAAGGATTGCTCAATTCGAACAATAGTGGACTAGAAGGGAGTGGGAGGTCATTACGTCGACATTTTAAGGACATCGTTTATGGTCGACCCTTAAGTAATGCCATTTCGACACAATTTCCAAGGTGATATACCCCCAATTTTCTTTTGAAATCGCGCATGCGCATAGCTACATGTCTGCAGGCAGCATACAGGATTCATCGTAGTGCAACCACCATTAACCTCTGTTAACATGTGAAAAAAAAAACTACTTTATTTAATGAGTTGTACGGTATCGTAGCGACCATTTACTTGCGATTTTAATTTATTACAATGAATAAGGCTATTTGGCCACGTAAACCATACCCAGCTAAAATCGATGCAGGATGAAAAAAGAAGAAAAAAGATCCTAAAATAAGCGTCTAAATGGGCGTTTCCTACGCATTTAAAATAACGACGTTCCCAGAGAGCACCCTAATTATAGAAAACTCTTAACACGTGGTTGTGCACATGCACAAATGCTCCTTGAGCAATCAATACGGCCTAATTAATATTAAAACAAGCGTAGCCTTTAAGACCCAACTTTGAATTCCATCGAAGAATGCCAGTTACTCGATGATAAATGAGAAATCGATAATTTACAATGAAAGTAAGAGAAAAAAAAAGCAGCACCTTATTGAAATCATCCAGGCAGAAGGAGACGAGGCGTAGAAATTTAGCTTGCAGCCATGTTTTGTTTGCTTGTGTTTTTCAGCTGAAAACTGGAAAACAAAGGCGTTCCATCTCAATTTGGTAAACACAGGCATGGCTTTCACGGAATAATAGCGGCTATTATTTGAATTGGCTGTTGCTTAGCAAAACGCTAATTATGCCTACCCTTACCCTCAACATTCGCAGATCGCCAGAATTTAAGGACAAACTTTCAAGACTACAGAGAAGATCAGAAGAAACGATGGCAATTGGACAGTTTTTCTTCTGAAAATTCTTGAAGATAGCAACGCAAAATCATTGACTTTTCAAGACGATGTTATTTTATGACTTCAGCTCGAGATATATGGAGAATTAAACTCGTCTAAAATACGC
>JAQIXS010006440.1:0-10725 GCA_034700785.1 Rossiulus vilnensis | reverse complement strand
TTGTTCTAAGCGAGAAATCATGAGGAATCAACGGACGATTAGTTACCGGTTGGAAAGAGCCTTTGGCGACGGCGTTGACAGCCATATCTTTTATATAAATTTGATTGAAATTGGGATTTCCTTTTCTTCAGAATAGGCTGAACGTTTTGAAGCTGTCCCAGGATCGATACGACGATATCGAACTAAACATCGATTCATGATCGATATGCAGACGACACGTGCATATCACGGCGCTTCAGCCATTTTCCTGATTTCATCGATTTTAAAAAACTGGTTTCTGATAAACAACATGGCCACCCTGAGGATAGTAATCGTCTTTTTAGGTAATTAATGATTAAATTGACAGGTTCAACGATTGCGCTCGTATATTTTCCGTGAAAATAGTTGTCAGCTGAAACCTATGCTCTGTGTTTCTTTTTCTTAGGATTTTTAATCTCGCTGGGAGGCTGCAAGGTGCTGGAATTGAGCGATAGGTAGGCTACATGACATCGACAATTTTGACATGAAATTTTCGAGATTAATTTATTTTAAAATTAAAGTGGGCTTTTGAATATCGATGCACTCTGTTGTCATTTCCAGGTTTATCGACGTCAGCAAGGATGGCTTATGGCTGGTCAAAGTAGGTGGCAACTAATAAGAACCTAATAGAAATGAACTGTGTAGGGATTCTAAACAGGTTTTCCAAATTTGAGGTGGGTTTGTCTAAGGGTTCCCACTGACCTGGAAAACATGGAGTTGTCGGGGAAGTCGTAGCAACCTTGAAAAGTCAGGGAAATTCTAATTTTTCATGCGAGGGTCAGGGGAAATTTTCATAATCTAAAATGCCTGTAAACGGAAACTTGAAATGATCAAATTATTAGAAGCAAAAAGGCTAAGAGACATGTCTCTTGAGTACCCTTTAGTTCAACAACAAAACCTAGTAGGACACAAATTATTAAAACCCAATATACTGTATTTAAATGTAGACCAAATATGTATATTTATAAATCAAGTTTTTCAAAAATGCTCGTCCGTCATCTGTAAAAAATGATGTATAAAAATGCAAAATAAAATCCATGATTTGTGATAGTTTTTTTTAAAATGCTCGTATGTGCAGTGTAAGTGTGAACGACTATACGTAAATCATGCGTGTGGTGTGAAGCACCGATTACGAGATCAGTTGATGTACAGTTTGATAAGGGGACTTACATTTCCCATCTGTCCTTGGCCAATCACCCCACTCATCGTTCTGTTTTCCCTCATTTAGTTTTATGCCCCCTGGTGTGGTCATTGCAAGAAGTTGGAGCCCATATGGAATCAAGTTGCCCAGTCACTCCATTATTCGAGTGTCAGGGTTGGAAGAGTGGATTGTACGAGATTTTCTGCCGTTGCGACCGAGTTTGACATTCACGGTTTCCCGACAATTCTCTTGTGAGCATTTAAAAGGCAGCGGCTGGTTCTGGCATGGATCAGTCCTACGAGTTATTGTTGTAACTCCTCTCGTGTCTGATTTTTAGTCTGAAAGGTGAAAGAACGTACACCTACAAAGGCGACCGTAACAGAGACGAAATTGTCGACTTTGCTCTACGACTGGAAGGGTGAGTTAGAATTAGCGCAGATCCCTCAAGAATGACAAACGTCGGTGTATTTTTTGTTTTGGAAAACAATCATTAGTGATTGAACATTTCCAGACCACCCGTGAGGGAGGTACGGAACGCTGAAGACTTTCAGAAAATCAAAGAAGAAAACGACGTGTTTTTCTTGATCGTTACCAAGGACGAGGAAGACAATAGTTTATTGTGGGTAAGTGATCGGACTTTCTTTTTCCGTTTTTTTACGATTGTGAAACACACTGACACTACTGACACTCTTTGAACTTTCGATAATGATTTTATACTTTGAACATCGGTGTGATTCATTACAGCTGATACGTTTATTTACGACTATGCTCATCGATTGCCGATGGTTTTATAATTTTAGAAAGCATTTCATGAAGTTGCCGACAAATTCCAGGAATCCAATTATTTTTATTCTGCCAGCATTGATGCCATACCTCAGGTGTGTAAGGATTTTTTTCTGTGTTTAGTTTGGGGTTTAATTTCCATAAATTGTTGAGACTTTCTAAAAGATCTGGCTTGATCAATATTATTCACGCATGTTTATAATTTAGTTAAGTATTGAGACCTCGCCTCAAGTTTATGTCTTCAAGGATGATGGAGTGACGAATTTTGAAGGTATGTTAGCTGAGAATGGCCTATGATTTCAACATGCTTGATAAACAGATTTGAGAAGCGTAAGGCTTGGATCATTCTGGATGGTTCTCGAGATGTTTCTGTTATGCACGAAACAAAAAAAAAACCTGTTTGACATCTGACTTTTCCATTAATTTATTATCGCCCTAGTTCCGTCAGAGGATTCGGTCATTCTTAACGTGTCCTTGGCCCAATGGATAAACCGCGAGCGATTTCCCAGCTTCGTCAAAGTGACCCAAGGGAGCTTACCCCTGCTTCTAAGGACGGAGAAATATTTGGCCATCGCGGTCCTGGAGGAGAATCTCATCGGCAAACTCACTTCTGAAATGGAAGAGTATGGAAAACATTTCTTCATTTTAATGGTGTTTTTTTAAGTGTGACGATGTGGAGAAGCATCGCGATGCTGCTAAACTTTCACCGTGTGTCTCGATAATTTTCTTTCCAGATTCAGGGAAATGTTGAAATCGGTCGCCCAGCAGTACCAGCAAGAATTCATAAAGTAATTGGGTGAAATATGTTCTGCTTGTTTGGTGGTTTTCTTTTCCGCCTTAATGAAACTCGAATTCCCAAAAGGGATTTTGTGTTCGGCTGGATGCCCCAGCCCAGCCTGGCCAATTCTATCGCTATGCAACGCCTGGACATCCCCAGTCTGATCGTGGTGAACAGTGCGACCTACCAGTATCATCTTCCCAGCACGAATCAGGCCGAGCTCACCTCGGAGAGCATCGCGGAGTTTCTGAGAGAGGTGCGTGAGCGGACGGTGAAAGCTCGAGGGGGCAACGGCATCTTGACCAGGATGTACCGCATGTACTACGATTCGACCACGACGTTGGGTGTAAGTCAAGGGCGTCTTATGTCGGCTTATCACAGAAGGCTTTTTAAAACGCTTCACGTTCACGCTGTGTTTCTTTCAGGAAATGTGGCACGGCAACCCCGTTTTGACCACGGTCCTCTTCGGTCTTCCTTTCGGCTTCTTGTCCTTGATTTTCTACTCGATTTGCTGCGCTGACATTCTCGACGCCAACGAAGAGGACGAGGTTGCCGATGAGGGTAAGATGCTTCATCTTATGTATTTCTGGGGATTTACACCGAGGCTGCTTTCTCAAATCCAAAAACATCTCGTTATTTGCTTGCAGATTCGAGTCACGAGAAGCGCGAGTGATTGCGCGGCATTAACCCCTCGTGCTTTATTTATTCTTTGTGGCAACCACTTTGTTTGACGTACATCGAAGGTCTGCCGCTCATCACAAAAGCATTTCTCCCTACTTTACTTTTTATTTATTTTTGAAGTGACACGGATTTTAAACTGAGTAACGTAAAGGTGTTCCATCGGCGAGCAAAATGCGTGTTTTTATACTTTTTCACCCAGGTAGCCTTGGGCAGCTCCTTGTGCTGATCAAAACCACAGTCACACCCGAGCGAGCATCGTGAAGTGGTCAAGAGTATTTGTATGTGTAAATATGTGTCGTATTTTTTTTATTAAATACGTTGTTTTTCGTTGAAATTTCCAGTGTTTTTTCTTGAGATTTTCTCGAGCGCGATATCGCGATGACGTTCCGAACGGTTTTTATTTCACTGTATTCATTTTATAGTACATTGTAGTCATGTCCAGCTTAATTATATTTATGTATACGTTCATTATGAGTGGAAGAACAGTGCTGAAATGATGTTCACTAGTCACTTCATACGCCATTCGAACAATTAACGAAAGATTCCATCGCAAATACCGAAAGCCGATAAAACACCCATAAACTACTAAAACAATTTAATGTAATCTAGCCTGACCTAACCTTATCGAAAACTTAAAATCTGAGATAACCGGTTTCTGAATTTTGGATTTCATTTCATTCCTCGGAGTGGAATCGATGAGCGAGCTTTTTAACAACGTTCCTGGTAATGATTGATAGTTTTTCCAGGTCCTACTCTGTCTAATTGGCCTGCGAAGCCCGGTGCATCGATGTGAAAAATGCAAAAAAGGCCCCACTCGTATTCCTGATTTATGGTTCTCCCGCCTGCGCTCATCATCGGCTTTACGGCGAATTGCTTTCCGCATTTCAATGGGGACAATGGCGCAATTTAGTCTGCTTTTGTGCGAATTGTGAGATTATTTCCCTCTACGCCTGTCCGATGTTAAATGCCTGTTTTTCTATTTAGATGCGGCACCGGGGGAGTCCCGCTCAATTAACCGTGGCGGCACACTCGCTTGTTAGGTTGCCATGGAAACTGAAAGTTTTACGCAGGTATTTTTTTTTATCCTTTTTGCCATGTTAATCCGATAGATCTTCTGAGCGTTTCTTATATGTGAAAGATTCTTGGCTGCTTTCCAGTCTTTGGCCGGTTTTTTTTGATCCGCGGATCCGATCGGTTCTGTGCCGCGATGGACCCACGCCTGAAAGAGTTTGGATGCGGTCACGGATGCGGTTCGACCGCACGCAAACGGAAAAGGCGAAAATTTGGCAGAATGTGGTGAAGAGCACCGCGGGTGGTGTGAAACCACGCGAGGACATGGAAGACCTATGACCCCATGGGGGGATGTTTTCGACTGGTGGGTGAGCAATCAAATCCTCTTTTTTTTCAACAGTTTTTATTTGCGCTTAACTACCCGAAATTACACCTTTGCTGTGTTTTAAGGAATTTTGAAAATGAACTTGGCCGTTTTCAATTTTTTAATTTTAATAAAAAAATTGAAATTATGTTTAAAATAGCCAAGAAAAACATTCAAAATGCTTTTAATTTTTTTTTGTTCAAATTTCCAAAAGCACCCGCTAAACTTTCTAAATAAAATGGAAGTCCTTTTTTGGTTTTGTTTAAATTGTTTTATCTACAACTTTACCATTGAAAATGAATCTGGTTTTCTGTTTTCGTTCTTCGTTATTTGATGTAGGAATAACCGAAATTAGTGGTTTAGCGTCGTGAATTCAGGAATTTTCAAGCTTTTAAAAGGATATTTCGTTTTGAAAGACAGGGTTTCCACTGACCTGGAAAAACTGGAATTGTCAAGAAAATAGGAACGACCTGGAAACGTCTGGGAAATTTTAAACTTTTATTCAAAAGTCAGGGAAATTTTCATCGAATAAATGAAAATGAGGACTATCTAGTCACACTTATGCAATAAGTCATCCAAAGCAAACTTTCAAATTTTGAAACAACAAACAAAATTCAAAACTCAAAAATCGGCAATTTCTTTTTGAAGTGAATTTTTATCACTATGTTTCTGCATAAACTACAGGACGAACTTGAGTGTTTTGAAAAAAAACTTAACTTTATATTAAATTTCAAAACATTTTTAGTGTAAAGTAATTCAGCAGAAAACCAGTATCCAATATTTGGAAAATTTCTACCATTACCTGAGTAGAATGCACAAAAACAAAACGAAATTGAAAACTGCAGGATTTATGCGCACCTGGAAAGTCAGGGAAAGTCAGGTAATATTCTGTTTTCACTCGAAAATCAGGTCAAGTCCTTTAAAAGACGCATAGGAATACTAATATTTTCATTTATTTTACTTTGAAATGAAATTGCTCAGAAATTACTAGAGCTCAACATTTGCTACGACATTTATTTTCAGAAAGTCAGGGAAAATCGGGGAAATGCTTTTTTAAAATAATTTTTCTCCTGCCTGAAGTTTAGTTCTTTGCAGCAATTGCCAATTGTGTATTTTTTTTTTAATATGATATATATATATATAATGCTCTTGTGTTTTTCGTGAGGTTCGTGCCTAATGACCGTTAGCTAATTGAGTTTAGTAAAAGAATTGATCGATGCCATTTAGCCGCACGCCAATTTCGTTTTTCTGGCTGCGAAACATTTGCATCGATCGTGTCGTATCGTGCCAGATGACCATTGGACGGATAAATATTGGGAGGTTATCCAATTTGGCATTAAGGGAGGGGAGAGCAAAAACTGGGGGAAAATTTATGGATCTAATAAATCCTCCATGAATGAATTTCGCATTGCCAACTGCTAAATCAAGGCACGAGGGATTTTTTTATCATCAAATTTTAAAAATATATATATTGCGTGAATTAACTCGGGTGTAAGGAGAGCTGAATTACTGGCCATATTTCACTTTGTCAAAAACCGTAATATTATTCGACCATTATGGACACTAAAAGAAAAGTACTAATTTTAAAGAATAAAAGTCTAGAACTTTCGATTAAAAAAATCATTTCAATTTAATAGCATCGAATCAAATTTTATTTCATGTAGTTCCACACGTTTTGATTTTCCCTCCCCACGGATTTAAAAAATTCAGTAAAAAATTGAATATAATTCACTTTAACAAGTTAATATTTTCAATGAAAAACATTGCGTAAATATTTGAGAATTTTTAATATAAATAGGACTGGAGCAAGTATCATTTCATATATTTTGATTTCTAAGCCTTCCAATAAAAAATATAATTAAAATAAGGCGGAAAAGCCAAATTTATTTCGTGTGTTTTTACAAAATGTTTCAATTTTTTTTTCTCCACTGAATGAAAAATCTCGTAAAATAAATACCATTTATTTCCACAGTTGTCGTTTTTCAATTCAAATATTCGCAATTACCTTACAATTAAATAAAAGAGTTTGCATTTTACTGTACATTTATGTTTATTTGCGTAAAAAAAGGATAAATAATCGAATAGGATTTAAGCAAATTAAAATCCACGTATCGAAATTCTTGTTTTCATCTTGTTTTTAAAATAGCTATTGACCTTATTTTTTTTTCATTTTTCCTCTAGACATTTCCCAAAAGTTTAATCCAGTGCTGTTTTCCAAGTGGCCAGAGGTGAGAGATGCCACTCGGGTGGACGTGTTCAGACTCGTATGTCTTTGTGACCAACGAGGCGTAGGAGTTTTATTGTCTAATTAAGTCTTTTATGGGATTTGCGTGCACGGCTTTCCGGCAAAAAGCAAATTGCCCGAATGCACGAATTGCATTGATTTTATTTCGTTTCGTCCTCGCATTTTCTCTTTCGGCTCCCGACTGAAAATCTGCCTTCGCTCTCTTTTCCTGACAGGGGTCACAAAATATCGATTATCGAGAGGTGTTTGGTGACACGGAATAACAATCACCGCCCATCCGAAATGCGAGTCGCGCAACGGACTCCATCCGCGGATAATCCGGCTTCGAGCCGCGCTGCAAACTCCTCCTCTTCGTTTCTCTGCTTTCATCCAAGAAGGGTTTAGGTAACAATGGCTTTTTGTTTTGGTATTCCTTCCTCTAGTCGAATTTTGAATTGTGCCAAACTTGGATTTTTTTTCTGTAACTTTGCAATGATTTTTAATTGTGCTGATTTGGGAAAACTTAAAAATTTATTAACGGCTACGGATAAAAATATCGCGAAATATTTCTGTCATTTTTACACACTTTTTATTTGGATTGACGGAAAGCCGAATTGTAACCTTACGTGTTTAAAGCCTGATAATTTGAAAATGAGTATTATTATTTTTTTGTTAAATTTTAATCATGATGGGAATGCTGAAGGCAGAATAATTTTAAGTCCGCTATTCTGTAATAATTTTTTTTTTTTTTAAATAAGTAATGAAGGGAATCATATTTATTTATTTATAAACAATTATTATTTTTTTGGGGGGGGGGGGGAAAAGTAGATTCCCAATGAAGAATTCGTATCGAGGTATTCTGTAAAACTTTGTTTTGGAAAAAATGAATACTGAAGGGTGTAATATTTATTTACACCCAAAAACAAACATTTATGCAGAAAAGGCATGGAAAAGTTTCTTCTCACATTTATATTTGTAGACTTTTCTTAAAAAAATAAAATTTGTGTTATGATTTTCAGCTTGCTGAACATGTAACAAACTTGTTATGGGAAGCGTTTCTGCTTACATTTCGTTTATTTTTATTAAATTTCTTTTCATTTTTTTCAGCTTGCTGAAGGTTTTAGCTCAGCATGGCAAGCCTCGACTTCGGCGACGGCGACAAGAAGTCGCGGGACGTGTTGGACCTGAGCGCCGTGGTCATCCGCTCGGACTCCGAGCTGAAGAAATGGCTGGAAAAGGTTCCGGATTTCAAAATAAGACCGGAAAAGGTGCGTGCAGAAGACGTGACCCCCGGTGGAGAGGACGGTCTGAACAGTGCCGGTGGAAGTCCAACACGGCACGAGTCCAGCAGGACTGCCTCCGCGGCCGCAGCATATCCGTTTTCAGATCCGGTACCCAGCAGCATGAAAGACGTGTGCATCAAGGAGTTAGGAAGGGTCAACATTAGCTGGAGAATGCTGACCGTGGCAAGGCCGAACACCAAGCTCGAAGAGGACATCTTCAGCAGGTTGGCCTGTGTTAAACACCTTTTGACATTTTCCTCAAAAGATGGCGCTGCAATACCCTTGGGAGGTGGCGCCATCTATCGACAGCGATCGGAAAGAATCTGTGAAATCATGCTCAAATGAAATTTCAATTTCATCTTATTTTTATTATCATCATTGCAAGACCAGAAAAGCGCTGGAAAACCGATATGAAATTTCTTTTCGCAGCACATAATCGTTGAATTTTTTTTAAAAAACGAGTAATTTTTTGATGCAAATTATGTGATTTCTAGTTGTCGGTTGTGGCGAAACGAGATTAATTTTTTGGAAAATTCAGTAATACTATTGCAATACGAGTGGGGAATTTGGAATTCCAGTCTCGAAATAAACAAGAGGGCATGTCATCGAGTGATTTCGTTGCTTGATTTCATAGAAATAAGAACGTTTATTTCTCCGCTGAGTTTTTTGTGCGCATTATCAGGTTGGTGCAGCTGGAGAAGCTGCAGTACAAGACGATCATGTGGGAGAACGAGCAGGAGGCCCTGAAGGAGAGCAAGGGCAGCTCTGGGCCCTTCGGCTTCCGCGCGTCCACCAGCAGGGGCCGCGTAAGGGCCCCTGGCGCCAGGGGAGGCTCCACCAAGGCAGCCGTGACCGAGCGGAGGGTGCAGACGTGCAAGGAGTGTGGGGAGGAGTTCTGCTGCGGGACGTGCAAGAAGTACATGTACGACGACCACGCAAGGACCCTAAACCCTGTCTCTGACGACATCTTCAAGACATTGCAGAAGAAAAAGACGATCAAGAAGAAGACACTGAGTAGCAAGAAGGCCAACAGCGTGGATGCGGAGGTGGACAATGGGCCCGAGGACGCTGTGCTAGTAGCCACTGACCTCCGGGAGGAGGTCGCACCGATCCGGCCGATGACCACCAAGGCCGAAGCGAGAACTTCGGCTCCGGTGGCCACCGAAAACGTGTCCAAGGAAAACGAAAACGGAGTTGGACCGAGGCCTAAGGAGAAGGTAGCCAAACCGAAACTGAACAGAGTGGGAAAGAATAAGAACAAGAGCAAAAAAAGATAGCGTCTTGAGTGCACTACACACTACTGTCTTCCATTTATCAAAAGCAATTTCGTTTTTTAATTATTCACAGGCAGGGATAAAACGTTTTAGGTTGTGAAGAAAAGAAGTAAAATATGTTGTCTTTTGGTGTTTTTATATTCTTAAAAATGGGTTTTAAGGTTTTAGACATTCGGTTTTACAGGGTTCCCAGTGACAAGGAAATTCAGGGAAATTTCAAATTTTCAAGAAAAAGTCAGAAGAGTTTTTGTCCCCAAAAACCCTGGGAAAGTCAGGGAAGTATTGAATCGGAAATGGAAATAATGAAATTGACATAGATGAGCAAGCACGATTTACACTTTGGTTGACGAGAACTAAGACAATGATAGCAACATCGAAATCGTTTTCATTTAGATTTATTTTTCGTTAGGTTTGCAATTATTATGTGCAGAATTTCTGAAATAAAATTGCTTTGCTTCTATTTTTGTAGTGATCGCGAATCGTTTTTTTTTTTATTGCGAAACTAACGTTCAGAGCATCGAAAACCTCAACTTTTTCAAAAATAAAAATGTGTAAATTGAATATTTCAGAGGGTGGTAATCATTCAACAACCTTGGACTTTTTGGACTGCCCCTGTTCGGGTCCCCAGCATTTTTAAAACTCTACGAACAGTGACAGGCCACTGTACGGTGTAATTGATCGAATTATTTATTTTGTGAAATAAATATTACTATTTTGTGCATCTGCGAAATGAATAACATTTAATACCTAGTCTTAACAAAGTTAATGAAAGACAGGATTTGAAAATGTACGGAGACCTAATGGGGAAAAACAATGTTGAGGAAAATGTGTAACATCGGTTATTTTAGCAAATATGCTTTCCGCCATTCAAGTCTTTTAACTACATGTCTTAGTTTACCAAACATGCGAGTCGTATTATTGTTTTTGGAGTTACCACTTGCCGTTATTAATCAGTGACGGTTTTTAATAAGATGTTCATTACGGTCGCCGGCAGACACCGTACCAACGGGTAAATGAGGGCGCTGCAGTCGAATTCTGGCGCGAGCTCTTGTTCTGTTTCTTGAATCCGTTCCATATTCCTTTCGATTAATTTCTTTGGATTTTAATTAAAAGGTACGCTTAATTATGTTTCTAGTTATTTTGCGTGGTTAACTTTACACAGCGAATT